>OX596233.1:36914639-37122139 GCA_951394345.1 Salicornia ramosissima | reverse complement strand
GAAGTCTTGATCCTTCAATTAAGTACTCATGAGAGTCGGACCCCGAAAGATTTATCTTTCCTTGCCCGTTTAATTCTTCTAGATTGAGTGAATGTTGATGGTTCATCTTCATCACTTAGTTGCTCATCTTCTACTTGTTCAAACAAAGTTTGATCAAGCTCTTGAGTATTGGTACTAGGAGTCACGTCCTTGGGTCTCGGCAATGATGAGAATCTAGTTTTATAAAAAAATTTGCATCTCTTGACTCTATGGTGGTGTGAACTGACCAATAGTCATTTTG
Source organism: Salicornia ramosissima (assembly GCA_951394345.1). Classification (NCBI taxonomy): domain Eukaryota; kingdom Viridiplantae; phylum Streptophyta; class Magnoliopsida; order Caryophyllales; family Amaranthaceae; genus Salicornia; species Salicornia ramosissima. The sequence continues at coordinate 37,121,859 of OX596233.1, read as the reverse complement.
TTCTATTACGTAGAACCTATAGGATTTGTTATGAACCATATATCCTATAAAAATACATTCAACTCCTGTTTCACCCAACTTTTTACGTTTGAGTTCCGACACTTTAACTATTGCCAAAATTTGAGATAACTCAAGTTTGATTTCCTTTTTAACCAAAACTCATGTGGGGATTCCTCATTTCCTTTCATAGGAGCTAGGTTAAGAATATAATGTAATAAGCCGTTAAAACGATTTCTCCCCAAAATCCATCACTCAAAAACCAGAATAGGAAAGCATGGAGTTAACCATTTCTTGGAGAGTCCTATTCTTTGTTTTGGCTACACCATTTTGTTGTGGTGTATAAGAAGTCGTAGTCTCATGTATAATATCTGTTGAGCGAAAATAATCGGGACTATAGTATTCACCTCCTTTATCGGTCCTTAACCTTTAATTTTACCATTCAATTGCAACTCAACTTCTTCTTTAAATTCTTTGAATTTGTCTAGGGACCCATCTTTAGAAAATAATAAGTAAAAATAATAAAACCTTGAATAATCATCAATACATGTTACAATATACTTTTTGTATCATAAAGATGGAGTACTGTGAAAATCGCATAGATCGCTATGCACCAAATCTAACAAGTTTGTGTTCATCTCTAATGACTTTGGCAATGGTTTTCTAGTGATCAAAGTAAGCATGCATGTTCTACACTTTTCAGTACTAGGATAATAAGATGGTGTAACACCCCGCATTTTAGCAACGACGTTATTAGTGATAACGTCGTAAACAGGCAGTTACCAATCGATTTATAATACAAAAATATAACTAATACTCATGGAAGTAATACTTATTATTAATAATAATGGAATCCCAATTACAAAAGGTTAACTAAACCATAAATCTAATCCTAAAAACTGGAAATAAAACTAATTGCAAAAGCATGAAAAGTAAACAGGGGCCTAGACGCTCATCAACTCATCCCGCTTCTAGCCTCTATCTTGCCATACCTGCAAAATAGAATTGGGGTCCACCATCAATGGCGAGTAACTGGATTGTTCTACTTAGAAGTAGGACCACATTACATACAATAATAGGGTTAGAACACAGGAACAACAACGATCACAGTAACAAGTTCAACAACAGAATTAGCAGCGGAAAACTTAACAATCATCAATAGCAATATCATTCACGTCAATCTAGAACACGCACTATCGAGTACAGCACACATAAACACAAGTTCAATGACAAGACGACGCTCGGTCTACAACCGATAACAAGACTAACAACAAAGGACTTTCCTCGCACGATTCATCACCGATGAACCGATAGACACGCGATCTTTAACCTTTCGACGCATGATCTTTAACCGTTCGACATGACTCTGACTCTCAATCAATCACACAAAACTTGCCCCGCACGATTCATCACAGATGAACCGATAGACCTGCTCAGTTTATCACCGATAAACCGATAGACGCAAGGTCTTCCACCACTCGACAAGACTCAACTCGACAAGACTTAAAAGACTCCAAGTAAAACATCAAGCAAGATCACACACTCGTCATCATCATCACGTATCAAGCCATCAAATCATCATACCATTATTCATCAACAAGTTCAACAATCCATACAACGCATATCACAAGAAAACATCTTCACTAGAACTTCAGTAATCAAATACACAAACTTATAGCTTTTGACAGAAGAATACCCAAGTCGAAACATTTATCGTTCCATTCCTTAGATTAAGTTTTTGGTAAGTTATAAGGGATTAGCCCAAATGAACTCTACAAGGAATTTAAATAATTAAATTACACAAACCGTCCAATTCAGATTTTACCGAATAAAATTGTAGAGGATTAATTGATTTTGATAATACAACCTTTGAGAGATTCGCAACTAATAAACCAACCTTTTGATTATTCAATAATAAACTAACCTTTATACTAAATTTTCCTTCAATAAACCATGACCGGTTATAACTTGTAATACAGGTTTTTAATGACACGTGTTTGCATATTATTGGTCATCACTTCAAAAATAAAATAAAAATCAAAAAACAAAAAACTTACCCCATCCTTTTCTCTTTCCTCCCTCACTCCACCCTTTTCTCTCTCTTCCTTCCTCCTCACTCACCACCACCACCACCACCACCATTTTCACTCACCATCATTAGTCACCAACACCACCACCGTTGCAGTATTGTTTTCTCTCTCTCTCGCTAGATCTGAGGTGCGGATCGACGGGGTCGGGAGTGGGTGTCGGAAATGGGGTTGAGGGTGGTTCAAGTGGGTTTTAAAGTGTGGTGGTGGGTCGGAATTGGGTGGGGAGGCTCGTGGAGGGGGTGGTCGAGGATAGGGTTGTTGACTTGTTGGGAATGGGGGGAATTGGGGAAGGGCGGCAGGTGGGTGGTCGTGGGGGTTAGTTTGTGTGGGTTCAATTGGGCTGGTTTGGATGGGGTGGTGGCAAGGTGGTTTGGGTAGGGGTGGTGGCAGTGGTGATTTAGGCAGAGGGAAACATGGTTTGGGGGCGGGGGCGGTGGGGGTTTAGGGGGCAGTGGCGGTGGTGGTCGGTTGTTTCCAAGGTGGAGAGGGTGGTTGGGTTTTTTTAAAAACAAATTTTTAAATAAAATTAAGTATAGGAGAAAATAATGAATAATGTAATTATTTTACCTGCTGTAAAGGTAGTAGTTCAAAAAGTTTACTAAAAGAAAATTGGGTATAAAGGTTGGGTTATTATATTGAATAATCAAAAGGTTGGTTTATTAGTTGCGAATCCCTCAAAGGTTGTATTATTAAAATCAATTAATCCAATTATAGATCGACCAATTAATGAATTCGTTTATTCTATAAATTATAACTGTCATCTAAACTAATTTCAAGGGTTAAACCACAAAAGGTTCGTACAAAAATAAGTTCTTTTACTATTTTTAAGGAATTTAATAACCAGATTTCCAGATTTATCTAAAGTTGGTTCCTGAATTTTCTGACTTAGCAAAAGAACTCAAAAAATTACGAAATATTAACACATATTACATTACCCTATTCTCGATACTCACCTAAATTTTCATTGCAATCGGACCTGTTTAGATGGGTTAATAAATTCGAAAACAATTTCTGGACAGATTCAACCGTTTAACAGATTCAATTATTTTGAAGCCCAAAAGGACGATTTTAGCCACAAAATAATTATAATATCAATTTTATCCAGTAAAGAAGTTATCATAAATTTTTTATCAAGAAACGAAATGATTAGATCAAGTATTAAATTCATACACTTACAAATTATTCAAGAAACATAATAAAAATTCATGCTTTAACAATATAATCATGCAAGAATTTCAAGAAAAGATTATAGGACATAATATCATGAAAAGTTTAATCAAGAATCCTAAAATAAAAATAAAGAAATCGAAACTAAACACCCTATACCATTCGGCTGATTCACGAAAATATGAACAAAAACGACAAACGATCTAATCCTATCATCCTATGCAATCTAATCCTATTCCTAAGTAGAAGAGATAGTTACCTAATGAAGAAACCACACAAAAATCGCACACAAAACTCTTGCCCACTCGTTACTCTTGTTCGACCAAGGCCACGCCCAAAGTTCGGTCTTGCAAAGCTTGCTTGGTTGGAGGTTCTTGATGGTGTTGATTGATTTGGTGAGGTAAAAGATGGATTTTTGAGGTGGTGTTTATGGGGATGCCGTGAGGCCAGATAGAGGGAAGAGGGGTTTTTGTGTGTTGCTTGTTATAATAAATAAGGAGAGATAAAGGGTGGGTTTTTAGGATAGGTAGGCTTTACTAGATTTTAGGAGTTAGTTTAGGAGATAAAAGTAAAGTTTTTAGGTTTAAACTAAATTGATCTAAATAGAAAATTAAGGTAAGTAAATAAAAATAAAAGGAAAATAATAGGGGTGGCCGGCTAGGAGGAGTCAAGCAAGGGTTTTGGCTTGATTCAATTAATTAAAAATTAAGTCTTTGGGCCCAAATCAGATGATTCGGACTTAAAGGCTTAAATTTACACGAAATTTTACGGCCCAAAAATTCGGGTCTTTACAGATGGAATCAAAGCACATTTAGACATAAAAATCAGGTTTTCATAATTAATATGTGGCCTAGTCTATTATGCCATAAACTTGAACAATTGCCAATAACAAACACATTGTCTTGTGTACAATTGTCTACACTTAGTTTCACTAGTAGAAAATAATTCTAGTGTTGCGGTGTTTTTTTCCGTAAATGTTGCGGTTTTAAACCGCAGCATTTATAGGTGTATCATTTGAAAGTTTTCTAAATGCTACGGTTTTCCAACCGCGTCTTCAGCATATTAAAAGCTGCGGTTTTTATAAAACCGCAGCTTTTAATTTTAAAAAAATAATTTGCAAATTAAAACCGCATCTTTTTATTGAAAAAACCGCATCTTTTAAAAGAAAACCCCATCTTTCGGTTTAATAAGAACACTGAAAAGCTATGAAAACCGCCTCTTTTTGAATTTTTTTTAAAATAAAAAATGTAAAATTTATATTATAAATACATATATTTAAATTCAAAGGTACAAGAGTGATTCCTATTGATAGGGAACCTCATTCTCACATATCTTCGAGGAGGCTATTGATGATCATCACCACGCCATTATGCGGGGTCGAAGTAGAAGCAATAATTTAAAAAAATTCATAAATATATACACGAAAATTTCATACAATAAATAACGTTTAATAATAACAAAGAATTTCTTTTGTCATCCTTTGTCTTGTTTGGAATGTTCATAAGTGTCCCAAGAAGCGAATCACACACGTTTTTCTCTATGTACATAACATCCAGACAATGTCTCACTTGTAGATCTTTCCAAAAAATAGACCTCTTTTTCCAAAGTCTTAATTTCTCTTCATTGTGATTATGAATGAAATTCTCCCCTTTACCAAAGTTCGTATCAACATCTTTAACCTGGTCATAGACCTCACTACCTATCAATGGTGCTCGCATTCGACGCTCTTCAACACAACCATCAAATGCCTTCTTCTTCTTTCGGAAAGCGTTATTGGGGGGGAGGTATCTTCGATGAGGCATATAAACATGTTTACTCCACTCTTTAATATACACCTCACTCATATCATCCATACAAATCGGACATGCTTTCTTACCTTTGGTTTTGTACCCTGATAAGTTACCATAAGCTGGAAAGTCGTTGATGGTACAGAAAAGCATCGCCCGTAATGTAAACATCTCATTCTTATATGCATCGAACACGCTAACCCCTTCATCCCACAACTTTATCAAATCATCAACAAGGGGTTAAAGGTAAACACATGTGTCATTTCCCGGCTGTTTGGGCCCAGATATAAGAAGAGACAGCATGATGTACTTGCGTTTCATATACAACCATGGAGGCAAATTGTATATCGTAAGAAGCACTGGCCATGTACTACGCTTACTACTGACACTTCCGAAAGGATTCATCCCATATGTACACAATCCAAGCCTCAAATTTCGATCATCACTCGCAAATGTCTTATGCAGCCTATCGATGTTCTTCCACTCGGGAGAGTCAGCGGGATGCTTGAGCAAACCATCTTTTTTCCTTCCATCAGCATGCCATCTCAAATTCTTAGCATCTGTTTTTAATGAAAACATGCGCTTTAATCTCGGTATTATAGGAAGATACCACAATACCTTAGCAGGGGGGCCTTTCTTATCACCAGCCTCTTGACTCTTGTAACGCGAATCCCCACACTTAGGACACTTGTCCAAATTTTCTTGTTCATTTTGGAACAACACACAATCATTTGGACAAGCATGAATCTTTTTATATTCTAAGCCAAAGGGGCATATCAGTTTCTTGGCATAATAATTTGACTTGGGAATTTCGTTACCTTCGGGAAACATTTCACTTAGTACTTCCAATAAAGCAGTGAAACCAATGTCACTGAAGCCATACCTTAACTTGTTATTATACAATGTCAGTACAACTGAAAATTTGGTAAACTTTTCGCATCCAGCATACAATGGCTTCTGAGAAGCCTCATTCATCAAATACTGGAAAACACGAGGATGTTTTCCCAACTCATCCTCAACCTCCTCCATCATCTCTTCAAGATAATCTCTTTCATCGTCATTTGATTTCTCATCGGCATCATCTTCACAATCATCATTACCAAATTCATTCTCAATGTTACAATCTTCCTCATGTACTTGAATCGTGCATTCTTGCTCATGACCATCAGTCAAAGTGCGGTCTTCATAAACTCCCTCCTCACCATGCCACACCCACTATTGGTATTGAGGCCTAAACCCGTTGCGAATCACATGCTCCCTAACAATGTAAATTGAATTGACCTAACCCACATTGTCACACTTGGCACGGGGATAATAAAACCCATCAGCTCCGTCTTAGCTTGGTTTTCTAAGGCTGAATTAGAAAATTCAGCCAACCTATTCAAGAATTCATCTGATGTGGTAGTGTAATGACCCAGATTTATCGGTATTTCTGTCACCGATTTATGTGTTATTTATGTGATTTTATGTATGGTCCAAAATTTATTTTGGACTATTTATTTTATTTTATGTGAATAATTTCGATTAAATTCGATTATTTTGTTTTTGATTGATTATTATTTATTTTATTATTATTTAATTAATTAGAATTTTTATTATTTAATTTTCTAATTAGTTAATTATTATTTTTGGGCCAATGCGATTAAAGCATGATTAGTCATGCATGAGTGCGATTAGCCCAATTTATCACCAAAAGGCCCATTTGAGCCCTATTAGAACCGGCCCCTTATGTTGAGTGGCTTTATTTTGCCACTTGCCATGCATTCACACCTTAACTAACTTCTATAAATAGAAGTAGTAGTAAGGCTTGAGGATTCATTTGCTCATTTGCCATCCTTTGCCATCAAAAGTTTAAACACAAAACTCCCTCCATTTGCCTCAATCACACGCCATTTTTGGCCTCCAAACACCAAATCATTGTTCATCACCATTTCCAATCCAAACTTAAAGATTCAACATCCATTGATCTTTAAGTACCTAAACACAATCTAAAACCTAATTGTTGCAATCAAGATCACTAGTTCGGGTTGGTTTTCGGGCTTGGTTCGTGTGGGTTGTTCGAGTGGGTTGTGTGTGTGAAGACGTGGTGGTGCACGGTGGTGATCGTGTGAAGACGTGGTTGCTACACCGTGGTCCCGTGGTGGTTCGTGTGAGGCCGTGTGAAGTCGTGCTGAAGCCGTGCGTGTTGCTGCGCATTTGGGCCGTATGGTTTGGGTTCCGGGCAGCAAGTTTTGTGCATTACTTTGTGTAATCTTCAATAAGGTAACATGCTATCCAAATCCTAATAGGCATACTATGATTCATGGTATAGATTAAGTGATTAGATTAGACCGTTTTGATGTTTATAACCTTGTTTTATGCGTGAATTATAGGCTGGTTTGGGTGATGGTTTTGTGATGATTTTTCATTGAGTACATGTATTTCATGATTGGTTATGTTATTTTCATGTTTTATGTTGATCATGTTCAAGTTTCGTTAAGTTTTGATGTTTGGAAGTTGATGAAAAAGTTGTTGAATTTTGTCATGAACATGCGTATGTATTGATGATGATTTTGGGATCAAGTTCTTGAATCTTGAATGAGTTCTTGATTGAGTTCTTGAATCTTGATTGAGTTCTTGGTTGAAGTTCTTGAATCTTGATTGAGTTCTTGGTTGAAGTTCTTGAGTCTTGTTGAGTTCTTTATGAATTCTTGGTCGAGTCTTGATAGTTAAAGAAAGTTAAAAGATAATTAAAGAAAAGATAAAGAAAGTTAAAGATTGATATTTGAGGTTCCAAGATTTGTTGATTTACATGTTATTCTTAAGTCAAGGCGTTAAAGTTAAAGATTAGCTTGATTTTACTATTAGACGCCTAATCTTAGAGTAAGATTCTAAGAATTGGGTTAAGATGTTGCCCCTATCCTATCCGCGGTATTGGGATAGTTGGTGGTCTTACTATGTCGTCTTGGGATATGGATTTCCCTTAAGATGGGTTTCATGGGGTTGGGAGTAAGATTCTCAATCCTGGCATAGTAGAAAGTTCGATCGCGTAAAATGCGTTCGTACGTGCATAGTCCAGTCTAGTATGTAAATGATTGCGCTAAAGTTTACAGAGATGTTAATTATTGGTTAAAGTTAGTCGAGTCAGCATGATTATTTGTTATGATTCGCATGTTAGTATGTTTGATTTGGTTGCTTGTTTTATGCTATGTCCATGTGTATCCCCGTTAGGGTGGGATAGTTATGTTACTCGCCACTGACGGTGGACTGTTGTTTATTTTTCAGGTAATTCTGATGATGAGGTTCTTGCTTAGCTTTGGGTTGGGCGAGTGCCGATGCTATTTAGATCATGTTTTGTTGTTTTACGATTCTAGTATAGACTATAGTAGTGATATATGTAATTTTCTAACTCTGACATTTATTTGGAGTTAATATTGTTAGTAGTAGTAATAATGACATTTGGGTTTAGATATGTACAATCTTGTGGGTGTTGTACTTTCGGATTTAGTATATATTCAATTTGAGGTTTTGTTTTTAATTTTTAAGTATTTTTATTTTGTTAGAACTGACTATTCGACTCGTCGGTTTCTTCCGCGCCGGTTTAAGCGAGTCGGGTCGTCACAGGTAGACCCACCATACATCCAACTACGATCTTTTCCCATGCAAATTAAATGACCTCGAACTAAACACATGTTAATGTTGTATCAATCAGTAGAACATATATATAGACACATCACACAAAAAGCTAAATATGGATGTAGTCCAAGGGTCCTTTTCACTGCAACCTAATCCATCCTTGGACATCTAATCCCACTAGTGAATTTATTTATTTTTTTATGCACAAATTTCTTATTTACACAATTATTTTCTAATATAGAAAAAAAACAAATACATTAATCTAAAACCAAATTATAACCAAAGATTTGTGCTATTACTTATTTCGTATGATTTTTTTTTTTAAAAAAAAAAATTATTCAACAACTATATTACAGAAACTCTTACTTTAAAAACTAAACTTTACTACTCAAATCTATACAATTAATGATGGCATCATACTAAACACATTCTTTCAACAAAAAGATTGCTTGCATATAACTTCATCCAATGAGATCTTCAAACACATTAACAAAATTATCCTACTCTCACAACAACAAAATTGAACTCGGCCGACCGCCAGTTACCGACCGTTAGTGGTCGGTAATTGGATTTACCGACCGTTTGTAGTCGGTAAAAATTGGTCGCTGAAATAGTAGTCGGTAAAATATTTTACCGACCGTCGAAACGGTCGGTAACAAATTACCGACCGTCTACCGACCGTTTACACAGTTGGTCAAAAATGGAGGGAAGAGGTGCGTACCGACCGCCTAAACGGTCGGTGTTACCGACCGCCAAGACAGGCGGTCGGTAATACCGACCGTTTAGGCGGTCGGTAAGCGCCTCTTCCCTCCATTTTTTTTGGTGGCAAAAAGTTATTTACCGACCGTTATGCGGTCGGGAAGTAACTTTTTCCCGCCTTTTTTGGCGCCATTTCTTTATTTTGAACACTGATTTACCGACCGTTGAGCGGTCGGCAATTTGGTTTTTTTTTTTTTTTTTTAAATACCTTAAAAAATAGGGCAAAAACAAATTAAAATTAAAATATAAAAATAAATTAAAATTAAACAAATTCAAAATTTCAAATTTGCATTTTATATTAATAATATAAATAATTTGTACAATAATCCAATAATAGTAATATAACAATATAATACAACTATGCTACGAAGGCTCCAGAAGCGCCGGAACCGTCTGTCGGATCATCAGGAGGGCCTCGGTGAGTGAAGGAAGGATCACCGAATCTCCTCGCGAAGGCGTCCATCTGCGCCTTCAACTGGGCGAGGTACTCCTCCCGCTTCTGTTCTCTCCCCTCCCGCTCCTTTTCTCTCTCCTCCCGCTCCTTGTCTCTCTGCTCCATCTTAACCCTAGCGCGCTCGGACTCCTCCAAACGCTGGGACATCTGTTGTAATTGAGCGGAAACCGATGGAGAATAGGAATATCCGACGTGCCGCCTCCGCGAGATTCTCTCGTAATAGAGAGAAGCGCCCTCCCTGCCGAACCCTAGAACCTCTCCCTTCCTGAAGCCACCAACCGTATCAAAGAAGATCTGGTTGGCGTCCGTCTCTGAACCACTAGCCTGAGACTCGGAAAGGTTCTGGTTATATTGATCCTGCAAATTATGGAGTTAGTTCAAACGATTCTAAACAATAAAGAATCAAGTTGACATCTTAGGTCATTTTCGAGCTTTTTTTTGCATTTTCGCACCTAACTTGTCAAGGTACGTTCCATTACTAGATTTCAAAGCTTATACACGTCCTATAACACCCTATTATACTTGTTAGGGGTTGATTATGTTGATTATAGGGCCCCATCACCATTTTAGGTCAAAACTTGGCTTTTTAGGTCATTTTCGAGCTTTTTTTTGCATTTTCGCACCTAACTTGTCAAGTGTCGTTCCATTACTAGATTTCAAAGCTTATACACGTCCTATAACACCCTATTATACTTGTTAGGGGTTGATTATGTTGATTATAGGGCCCCACCACCATTTTAGGTCAAAACTTGGCATTTTAGGTCATTTTCGAGCTTTTTTTTGCATTTTCGCACCTAACTTGTCAAGTAACGTTCCATTACTAGATTTCAAAGCTTATACACGTCCTATAACACCCTATTATACTTGTTAGGGGTTGATTATGTTGATTATAGGGCCCCACCACTATTTTAGGTCAAAACTTGGCTTTTTAGGTCATTTTCGAGCTTTTTTTTGCATTTTCGCACCTAACTTGTCAAGTGTCGTTCCATTATTAGATTTCAAAGCTTATACACGTCCTATAACACCCTATTATACTTGTTAGGGGTTGATTATGTCGATTATAGGGCCCCACCACCATTTTAGGTCAAAACTTGACATTTTAGGTCATTTTCGAGCTTTTTTTTGCATTTTCGCACCTAACTTGTCAAGTAACGTTCCATTACTAGATTTCAAAGCTTATACACGTCCTATAACACCCTATTATACTTGTTAGGGGTTGATTATGTTGATTATAGGGCCCCACCACCATTTTAGGTCAAAACTTGGCATTTTAGGTCATTTTCGAGCTTTTTTTTGCATTTTCGCACCTAACTTGTCAAGTAACGTTCCATTACTATATTTCAAAGCTTATACACGTCCTATAACACCCTATTATACTTGTTAGGGTTTGATTATGTTGATTATAGGGCCTCACCACTATTTTAGGTCAAAACTTGGCTTTTTAGGTCATTTTCGAGCTTTTTTTTGCATTTTCGCACCTAACTTGTCAAGTGTCGTTCCATTATTAGATTTCAAAGCTTATACACGTCCTATAACACCCTATTATACTTGTTAGGGGTTGATTATGTTGATTATAGGGCCCCACCACCATTTTAGGTCAAAACTTGGCATTTTAGTTCATTTTCGAGCTTTTTTTTTGCATTTTCGCACCTAACTTGTCAAGTAACGTTCCATTACTAGATTTCAAAGCTTATACACGTCCTATAACACCCTATTATACTTGTTAGGGGTTGATTATGTTGATTATAGGGCCCCACCACCATTTTAGGTCAAAACTTGGCATTTTAGGTCATTTTCGAGCTTTTTTTTGCATTTTCGCACCTAACTTGTCAAGTAACGTTCCATTACTAGATTTCAAAGCTTATACACGTCCTATAACACCCTATTATACTTGTTAGGGGTTGATTATGTTGATTATAGGGCCCCACCACTATTTTAGGTCAAAACTTGGCTTTTTAGGTCATTTTCGAGCTTTTTTTTGCATTTTCGCACCTAACTTGTCAAGTGTCGTTCCATTATTAGATTTCAAAGCTTATACACGTCCTATAACACCCTATTATACTTGTTAGGGGTTGATTATGTTGATTATAGGGCCCCACCACCATTTTAGGTCAAAACTTGGCATTTTAGTTCATTTTCGAGCTTTTTTTTGCATTTTCGCACCTAACTTGTCAAGTAACGTTCCATTACTAGATTTCAAAGCTTATACACGTCCTATAACACCCTATTATACTTGTTAGAGGTTGATTATGTTGATTATAGGGCCCCACCACCATTTTAGGTCAAAACTTGGCATTTTAGGTCATTTTCGAGCTTTTTTTTGCATTTTCGCACCTAACTTGTCAAGTAACGTTCCATTACTATATTTCAAAGCTTATACACGTCCTATAACACCCTATTATACTTGTTAGGGGTTGATTATGTTGATTATAGGGCCCCACCACTATTTTAGGTCAAAACTTGGCTTTTTAGGTCATTTTCGAGCTTTTTTTTGCATTTTCGCACCTAACTTGTCAAGTGTCGTTCCATTATTAGATTTCAAAGCTTATACACGTCCTATAACACCCTATTATACTTGTTAGGGGTTGATTATGTTGATTATAGGGCCCCACCACTATTTTAGGTCAAAACTTGGCTTTTTAGGTCATTTTCGAGCTTTTTTTTGCATTTTCGCACCTAACTTGTCAAGTGTCGTTCCATTATTAGATTTCAAAGCTTATACACGTCCTATAACACCCTATTATACTTGTTAGGGGTTGATTATGTCGATTATAGGGCCCCACCACCATTTTAGGTCAAAACTTGACATTTTAGGTCATTTTCGAGCTTTTTTTTGCATTTTCGCACCTAACTTGTCAAGTAACGTTCCATTACTAGATTTCAAAGCTTATACACGTCCTATAACACCCTATTATACTTGTTAGGGGTTGATTATGTTGATTATAGGGCCCCACCACCATTTTAGGTCAAAACTTGGCATTTTAGGTCATTTTCGAGCTTTTTTTTGCATTTTCGCACCTAACTTGTCAAGTAACGTTCCATTACTATATTTCAAAGCTTATACACGTCCTATAACACCCTATTATACTTGTTAGGGGTTGATTATGTTGATTATAGGGCCTCACCACTATTTTAGGTCAAAACTTGGCTTTTTAGGTCATTTTCGAGCTTTTTTTTGCATTTTCGCACCTAACTTGTCAAGTGTCGTTCCATTATTAGATTTCAAAGCTTATACACGTCCTATAACACCCTATTATACTTGTTAGGGGTTGATTATGTTGATTATAGGGCCCCACCACCATTTTAGGTCAAAACTTGGCATTTTAGTTCATTTTCGAGCTTTTTTTTTGCATTTTCGCACCTAACTTGTCAAGTGTCGTTCCATTATTAGATTTCAAAGCTTATACACGTCCTATAACACCCTATTATACTTGTTAGGGGTTGATTATGTTGATTATAGGGCCCCACCACTATTTTAGGTCAAAACTTGGCTTTTTAGGTCATTTTCGAGCTTTTTTTTGCATTTTCGCACCTAACTTGTCAAGTGTCGTTCCATTATTAGATTTCAAAGCTTATACACGTCCTATAACACCCTATTATACTTGTTAGGGGTTGATTATGTTGATTATAGGGCCCCACCACCATTTTAGGTCAAAACTTGGCATTTTAGTTCATTTTCGAGCTTTTTTTTGCATTTTCGCACCTAACCTGTCAAGTAACGTTCCATTACTAGATTTCAAAGCTTATACACGTCCTATAACACCCTATTATACTTGTTAGGGGTTGATTATGTTGATTATAGGGCCCCACCACCATTTTAGGTCAAAACTTGGCATTTTAGGTCATTTTCGAGCTTTTTTTTGCATTTTCGCACCTAACTTGTCAAGTAACGTTCCATTACTATATTTCAAAGCTTATACACGTCCTATAACACCCTATTATACTTGTTAGGGGTTGATTATGTTGATTATAGGGCCCCACCACTATTTTAGGTCAAAACTTGGCTTTTTAGGTCATTATCGAGCTTTTTTTTGCATTTTCGCACCTAACTTGTCAAGTGTCGTTCCATTATTAGATTTCAAAGCTTATACACGTCCTATAACACCCTATTATACTTGTTAGGGGTTGATTATGTTGATTATAGGGCCCCACCACCATTTTAGGTCAAAACTTGGCATTTTAGTTCATTTTCGAGCTTTTTTTTGCATTTTCGCACCTAACTTGTCAAGTAACGTTCCATTACTAGATTTCAAAGCTTATACACGTCCTATAACACCCTATTATACTTGTTAGGGGTTGATTATGTCGATTATAGGGCCCCACCACTATTTTAGGTCAAAACTTGGCTTTTTAGGTCATTTTCGAGCTTTTTTTTGCATTTTCGCACCTAACTTGTCAAGTAACGTTCCATTACTAGATTTCAAAGCTTATACACGTCCTATAACACCCTATTATACTTGTTAGGGGTTGATTATGTTGATTATAGGGCCCCATCACTATTTTAGGTCAAAACTTGGCTTTTTAGGTCATTATCTAGCTTTTTTTTGCATTTTCGCACCTAACTTGTCAAGTGTCGTTCCATTATTAGATTTCAAAGCTTATACACGTCCTATAACACCCTATTATTCTTGTTAGGGGTTGATTATGTTGATTATAGGGCCCAACCACTATTTTAGGTCAAAACTTGGCTTTTTAGGTCATTTTCGAGCTTTTTTTTGCATTTTCGCACCTAACTTGTCAAGTAACGTTCCATTACTAGATTTCAAAGCTTATACACGTCCTATAACACCCTATTATACTTTCAAGGGGTTTTTTTTTGCAGTTTAGGTCAAGTAATTAATCATGACAAACAATAAACATCAAATGCAACTACTAAACAAACAATCCTATTCGTACTCATCGACTTATAAGCCGGAATTCCGCTCTAAACATCAAATGCAAATCATAAAAAACAATCCTATTCGTACTCATCGGCTTATAAGCCGGAATTCCGCTCTAAACATCAAAGTAAACAAAGAAAAGAACATTACCATCACTTCCTTGGCCTTCTGGCTAATTGGTTGCGGTTCCATGCCTTCTTGCCTTTTGAAGTGAGTGTCAAGGAAGACATCCGCAGCGTCAGGGAACTTCCCTCCTTGCTCCTTAGCCAATTTCTTGGCTCGCTGAATCACCGACACAGATCCAGCGCAATGAGAGGCCGGGGCGGCGCCACTAGCGTTGCCAGCTCTCCTGTTTACCTTCGCCCGAGCTGACCTCTCCTTAGACTTCTCGTCAGTAAGTCTATCCTTCATTGCGTTGTACATCTCATCACCTGTCATGGAAAACAATCAAACTTAACACTTGATGGGCAGTATTGATATTTTAGCAAATTTTAGAAATGACTATCCAATACTCACCGAGCCAGCTAGGTCGATCTTTCCGCTTGTGAACCACATCGTTGAAGATGTCTTTCAGGCGTCTTCCAGCCTTGCTCTCATAAGCATCTCGTACTCTGCCCTCGAGCTCAGGCCTCCAACGATACTGTTTCTGCATTCGACAAAATCCAATGAATTATGTTATTGTTAGAAATTATATACAAAAAAACACTATTTATTACAGAGTTTGTCTTTATCACCTTCCACATGTTCCACCAATGTGCCTTGGTTGCCTGATCCACCTCGGTGTAGTTCTTCCAAGGCTCACGGAAGTAGGACTTTATCACGTGTGATATGGATCGAACAACACTGCTCGTGTCAAACCTTGCACACGAAACAAAGTAAGATTAAATAAACAACATATGAATACAACTTAATTTCAATTATTAAAACATTAAAAAATAAAACAAAAACTCACCATAGGCCATCAGGGTCTAATGTGGACGTCGAAGCTACGTCCGGATCAACGTCGCCACCATCATCGTCACCAGAAGGCTGAGAAGACGGAGTAGCCTCAGCAGCAGCACCAGAAGGAGATGGCTCCAACTGAGGAGACGGAGTAGCCTCAGCAGCAGCACCAGAAGGAGACGGCTCCAACTGAGGCATACGCGGTGTCGGCATAAACTGCGGCCGAACTGGAGGAGGCCGCGTAAACGGAGGAAACTGAGCAGATGGAGCATCAAACTGGAGCTGACGCGCAGCCCCGTGGTCCAGAGATAAGGAAGGTGAAATCGACAGCCGTGTCATAGACGACTGACGCCGACGAAGTTCACCAGGACCAATAATGGTGGGCTGGGGTTGCTCGTCCTGACTCTGCGCTCCAGATTTCTTCTTAGCACCACCAGGTCGTTTTGATGACATTTTCCTGCATAAAGTTGTTAGTAAATCAAAAGAAATACAATGAATTAGGCAAACAAACCCCAATCACAAACACAAATATAATGAATAACATAACTAAACAATCACCGTTAATAAATTACAATTTTTACAAGAATTTGGTTTTTGGTTTCAAATTACAATAAATTGCTACAATTATTACATCCTAATGAAACAAACCGATGTCATCAACGTCCTCGTCATCATCATCAACCATGTCATCGATTTCATCATCGTTAAGCTCCTGTCCACCGTCATCGTCGTCTTCATCTAGACTCGGAATGACCTCCTCATATTCGTCATCATCACCCTGAATAACCTCGTAGTCTGGGATCTCGTCTGGAGAACATAAACCTACAGGAACAAGGGATGTTGCCTCTTGTAGAACATCCGAGTCCACCGGTGCATCAACCTCTGACCTAGCTTTGGTCTTGAACACAGCCCACCACTGCAATTTGTCTCTCTTAAGGCTAGGATAAGGTGCATAATAAACCTGGCTGGCTTGGTAGGAGACAATGAAGGGGTCATACCACGAGAGTGTCCTAGAGTGATTGACCTCTACAAGTCTATATTTCTCATGGATGTTCATGCCCTTGTCACAATCAAACCAACGACAGTTGAATAATACCGTCTTGTAATCTGCATCACTCCCGTGGTATGACAATTGTAACACCTCTTCCAAAGTGCCGAAGTAGTCACCCCCTCCTTGACTCTCAACAGAGACCCCATAATTCATGGTTGACTTGTTCCTTCCATAGCTTTGTGTGTGGAAATTGTACCCATTGACGTAGAATTGATTCCAAGTTGTAACTTCTGTGGAGGGTCCCATCGCAAGAGCTCGTGTGACGTCATCGGCAGACTGTGTCTGAAGAACCTACATTTGCATTGGTGAGTCAGATAGTAAAATGATTTTACGTAATTATAAAATAAAGTTGGGGTATTAGGGGGTTGAAATTCCTCACTTGTTTCCTTAACCATCCTGGGTATTGGGATTCGCATTTGATCCAGACATCATCTCTCTTTATTTGGGGATTTGAGTCTACTATGTGATCCTCAAATTGCCTATTATAGTGCGCAAATTCGATGTTAGTCGCTTAGTATTTTTTTTGTAATCTAACACAGTTAAAGTAAGAAAATTACCTTTCGTACTCACTTAGTATGCCACAATTTGCAAGGACATACAGATGGAGTCGGAGATACTCCTTGTCTGTCAACCAACGTTTACTACCACTCGATGCAGGTCGACCACAATCCTCCCTAAACAATTCAGGGACATCGACACCATGTTGGCTTTCAACAGCATGATATGCATTTCTACCCAAATCCCTCGACTTGGTATCAACCTCAGATTGAAAATACTGTGAGCAGAAATTGGATATCTCCTCAGCCAGGTATGCATTGCATATAGATCCTTCAACCCTTGCCTTGTTCCCCACTTTACGTTTCAAGTGGTTAAGGTACCTGTGGGTAAAGAATACATGTGGATTGTAAATCACAATTCAGAAGAAATGAGTAAAGGGGTATAAACGATTACAATAACTCACCGTTCGAATGGATACATCCATCTGTATTGAACGGGACCCCCAATATATGCTTCATGTGGCAAGTGTACAGGCAAGTGCTCCATGGAGTTAAAGAATGCCGGAGGAAACAGTTTTTCCAACTTACACAAGATCTCGGCAATGTTCTTATGTAGGCGGTCCATCTCACTCAACGTGATAGTGGGAGCACACAAGTCACGGAAGAATTGGCTTATTTCGGTTACTGCCTTCCAAATATGAAGGGGGAGCAACTCTCTTAGACAAACAGGCAACAACCGCTCCATAATTACATGACAATCGTGACTTCATTCCATGGAGCCTATTTTTTTTTTGATCAACACATCGGCTCAGGTTCGAAGCATACCCATCAGGAAATCTCAAGTCTCGGATCCAGTCACATAACACCTTCTTCTGCTCCTTGTTAAGTGCGTAAGGCGCCTTGGGCATCACCTCATTACCCTTACCATCATCAATGAGCTCCAGCTCTCGACGCCTGCAGACACTCTTCATGTCTTTCCTCGCACTAACAGTGTCAGACGTTTCGTCTTTCACGTCCATGACGGTGTGGATGAGCTGCTCGAAGAAATTCTTCTCGATATGCATCACGTCTAAGTTGTGCCGAAGCAGCAAATCCTTCCAATACGGCAGTTGCCACAAACAAGATTGCTTATCCCATCCTATTTTTTTCTTCTTCAATTCCTTCAAAGCATCAGGACCGTCAGCTGCTCGCGGTAAGTCCTTGACACACTGCCACAGTTCCTCACCTGACATGATATGAGGAGCCGAGTCATTTTCAACTCTGTTCTTACAAAAAGCCGTCTTATTCTTTCGAAAGGGGTGATCGGAATCTAAAAATTGACGATGGCAATCAAACCATGATACTTTGCCACCATGTTTTAGCCAAAAGGCCTTGCTATTCTCCATACAATACGGGCACGCCTTTTTGCCAAACGTGTTCCAACCTGACAACATACTGTATGCTGGAAAGTCACTGATAGTCCACAATAAGGCTGCACGAAGATTGAAATTTTGCTTCTTTGATACGTCATAAGTCAAGGACCCAACCGACCATAGGTGCTTCAACTCATCAATCAAAGGCTGCATGTAGACATCCAAGTTGTTTTTCGGATTTTTTGGCCCAGGGATAAGCAAGGAAAGGAAAATGAAAGGTTTCTTCATGCACATGGACGGCGACATGTTGTACGGTGTAGTTAAAATAGGCCAACAAGAGTATTGCTTTCCAAACTTCCCAAAAACGGAAAAACCATCTGTGCACAACCCAAGTCTAACGTTTCGAGGCTCGGATGCGAAGTCCGTAAAGGTCCTGTCGAAGTGCTTCCAAGCTTCACTGTCACTAGGGTGAGCCATATTCCCTTGCCCTCGACGATTCTCACAATGCCATGTCATAGCCTCAGCAATGTTTCTAGTTGCAAACATTCTTTGCAATCTTGCTGTTATTGGGAAGTACACCATAAAGCTTTCGGGAACCAAAGTTTCATTCGAAGTCTCCTTGTACCGATTCGACCCGCAATGACGACACTTATCAAGCTCAGCATCGTCCTTCCAAAACAACATACATCCTTTAGGGCAGGCGTGTATCTTCTCGTGAGGAAGCTCTAATCCCTTCAGAACCTTCATTGTTTCATAATAGGTGGTACACTTAGTTTTTTCGGAGGTGGGGAGCGCATCGTTGAACAATGACCCAATGCTGTCTACACACCTGAGTGGCAAGTTGTAGTCACACTTCAAGTTGATCATTCTGGAAGCCATCTCCAACACAGACATCTTGCTCCCATCATACAACGGCTGCTCGGCTGCCTTGAGCAACTCGAAGAACATTTTTCCTCCGCATTTGGTTCTTCTTCGGCCGAAGTTGCCTCCTCAACGAATGATGAGTCCACGTTGTCCCCAAAAGCATCGACAACCATTTCCCGGTAAGGATTCGGCTGAGTAGAAGACGAGGTGGACTCTGTACTCACCCTTTCACCGTGACATAACCATTCATAGTAGTTCGGAATGAACCCCTTCTTATACAAATGTACCTTGACGTTGGGCACATCCAAGTACTTCAAGTTCTTACACCGAACACAAGGACATCTTATCTTGCCTTGTCATTGAGCTCGGGGTGCTGCTGAGAGAAGGTAACAAACTCATTCACCCCTTTGATGAACTCATCACGAAGTTTGTGTTCCTTATCTTTTCTCTTGTACATCCACTCACGCTCCTTCCTTTTCATTTCGATTAATACAATTCTAAGACATTTACTAAAATTTTAGTTCAAAGCATTCAAACATACTTCAATATAATGTCTTCACTCCTATCTTATTTAAGCCGTTCTTAAATATTCTTGTTAAAGCTTTCTTATGTAATGCACATGTATATATATTTAAGTCATATTTACGAAAAATACAATACATATTTACATACATACTTACATACATACATAATTAAATATATACTTACTTACTTACATACATACATACACTTTAATTTTTTGCTAAAAAAAATACACATACATACATATACATACACCTATTATTACACATTTGATTCAAATACAAAAATACATTCATCATTTCTTTCTTGATATATATCTTTCATTCAAAACCAAAAAAAACCAATCACTTATTCAATCATTTAAATCATTTGAAACCAAACAAATTGCTTACTCTTTCAATTCATTCATTAAAAATAAATCAAAATCAAAAATCAATTGCTTACTATTTAAATCTACATACATTCATACATACACAATCTACATACATTCATACATTCATACATACATACATACATACATACATTCATACATACACATACAATCTACATACATACATAAATCTACATACATACATATACATATATTCATACATAGATACATACATTCATACATACACAATCTACATACATACATAATCTACATACACATTCATATATACACAATCATACATACATACATAAATCTACATACATTCATACATACAAAAACTAAATAAATTAAACCCTAAAATTAAAAAATGAAAAATAAAAATTAAATCAAACCCTTACTAGGAGGAGGGGCGGTGGTGCGGCGGCGAGAGAGGGGCGGTGGTGCGGCAGCGGCGAAGACGGTGGTGCGCAAGAGAGAAGTGGTGGGGGGGGGGTTGTGCGAGAGAAAGAGAAAGAGAGGAGGGAGGGTCGCCGGAGGGAGAGAAGTGGTCGCCTGAGTGAGGGTCGCCGGAGTGAGTGTTTGTGAGTGAAGAAGGTGTCGCCGGTGAGTAGAGAGGGTGAGTGTTTGTGAGTGTTTTGGTTGAAATGCGATTCAAAATCGCAACGACCCAATTTTTGATTTTGGGTCAGAAGATTCACCGACCGCCTAAGCGGTCGGTAATTTTGTACTACTCATTTACCGACCGCTAAACGGTCGGTACATTTAGAAGTCGAATGTACCGACCGTTTAGCGGTCGGTAAATGGTCTGACTAACATTGGTTTTGGGGGGAAAAAATTACCGACTGTGTTCAGTCGTCGACGGTCGGTAATTTACGACCATCTATTGACGGTCGGTAAGTGCGGTCGGGCGAAGAGGATTTTCTTGTTGTGTCTGTGCATCAAATTGAAACCTAAAAAAATAGGGCATAATTTACAACAATAATAGCGCTAAAATGCTAAACAATGAGATTATAAAAACTCATCAAAACTTAAATTAGAAATGAGAAAGCATTTAGGCCATCCAGGTTGACATCTTCATACTCGGTGGCATTTTAATTTCAAATATTCCATCAGGCTATAACATAAAAAAAAAGGAATTTTGATTAGCTAGCTTTCTATACTAAAATACAAAATTTCTCAAACTCTAAAATAAAATACAGGAGATTAATGGTCATTATGGAGAAAATAGTCACCAAAATTGGAAAAATAAATAACAAAGCTATTGATATGAGCCGTCAGATAGTATTACTAATTTCCCATTGCATATTTAAATTGTATTACTAATTTCCCATGCATATTCTAAATCATATTAATGACATTTTAATTTATGTTCTAAATTATTTGAATTATCATCAAGAAATTTGATATTTAACTCATTACACAAGACACTGATGCTTACTGAAATACCCATAACTTTTGAATCATTTATATTGCTTTAATTTTTTTTAATTTCTTTTAGGTTTTGAATCATTCTTTTAGTGAATAAATACATTATCAGATTAAAACCTAAAAAAATAAAATTAAGGCATAATCTAAAACAATAAAGGGGCTAAAATTCTAAACAATTAGATTATAAAAACTAATCATAAAGGAATTGAAAAAAAATTAGGGCAAAAGAGCAAGTATCATACAATTAAAAGGCTGAAATTCTACCATAATTCGTAGGTGAGAGAGCAGCAGCAACCTCTAGCAATGACCAGCAGCAACCTCCAGCAATGACTAGGTGCAACCTCCAGCAACGACCAACAATAACCTCCAGCAACAACCACGAGCCAAATAACGAGCAGAGCGAGAGAGAAAGCAGATCGCACGCAGAGAGCAGAGAGAAGAGAGCAACGAGAGAGAGTAGAGACGAGCGCCAGCAGCAACGACTGTGGCGGCCGGTGGAATTCGTGATGGAGATGGAGAAGAAGGCGCGACAGAGCAAAGAGGGTGGAGATCAGATGGAGAAGAAGGTGCGACAGAGGAAGAGAGAGAGCATAGAGCAAAGAGAGACTTAGGTTTTCAAATGGTTTTGGGAGGGATACGAGTGTATATACGAGTGTTTTAATTTTTTTAACAATTCAAATGATGCGGTTTTTAAAAAAACCGCATCTTATTGAACAATTTTTTTTTATTTTGGGATTTTTGCATTTAAAAGCTACGGTTTTTCAAATAACTGCATCATTTGATATGCAGCAAAAGATTTTTTTTCTACTGGTGTTTAAACATACTAATACACAAATAACCAATACAAATCCAATAAAAACATCTCCCCTTAGATAATACAAACTTATCAGATTCAAAAACCAATTAAAAACCTAGTCAATTCAAAAGTGCACCAGAAACGAAGTTCCTCCTAAGTTTCGGAGAATACAACACATTCCTAAGGATAAGTGATTTACCGGAGCTAAACATCAATTCTACGTGGCCCTACACTCGTTGTAGAATCGTTCCCATGTAAAGATGTTCTCCATTGCCAACCTCTTCAAAGGTATTGATCGAATAGAGCACGATCCTTGCATACATGTTTTGATGCACCCAAATCGATATACCATCCACAATCATCCTGCACACAATTGATTTCAGAAATCATACACATATAATCGTAAAACGAATTAAGTGAAACTTGTACGTGTACAAGTATTACCTTGCTTATCTTGGGATGACCCACCGCCATTCCCACTTCCATGAGTTTTCTTGCCCATCCTTCGCTTCCAAACGGAGCATTCTTTTTTGAAATGTCTCGGCGTGCCACACCCCCAACACCCACTATAATCACCAGTATTTTAGGGTAATTTTAAGTACTATTCGTAAATATTTAAAGTATAATAGTGGGTAACTTATTGAAATAGAATTATTTATATTTTGATTATAATGGGTACATTACGAAATAATATTATAAGAGTATTATTGGGTATCATACAAATATATATTAGCTAATACATTTTATTGTGAAAATAATATTTTTATACATAACATTACATGATGGGTACAAATTATCAGTTCTTTATGCTTAGAAATAACAGTATAACATTTAGGTAAGTTATAAGTATTATTTGGGCTAAAATTAAGTTAAGAAAAAATCATCGAAGAAATGTATAAATACCATAGCTAGGGTGAGTCAAAAACATATCAAAACCCTATATAAACGAAAAATAACACACTAAAACCCTCACTTCCTCACGCACAACACATCAAAGAGGAAAAAAAACATCTTCCTCTTTAAAATACAACACCAGTCACGGCTCACCACTGCCACCCTCCTCCCGTCCTTCAGCTGCGCCACCAACCAATGCCTCCGCGCGCCCTACCTTCCTCTAGCGCCCTTGCCGCTGTGCCGATCTCTCTTTTCTTATTTTCCTTTCTTCTCCTCTGTTTCGTGCCCCTGGTGGTGCGACGCCATTACAACTGTTGCCAGCTCCGCCACTCCGCGGTGGTTGTCTTGCTGCCAGCCGGTTGTCTCTCATTCTTTATCCCCAATTTTGTTTACTTAAGAGAATTATCATTATTATTACATATTTTCAATGTTTGTATTATGTTTATCAATTAAAAATATGGTAATAACAATATGAGTAATTGGATTAATGAGGATTACTTGAACAAAGGTAGTATTTTTCATTACAACATAAATTTTCAGATTTGATAAGTATGTTTGATATGTATTTTATTGTTCCAAAAACACGATTTTTAGGATTTTAAGGTGTAACTATAATTAGCGATGTATTATATGCAAGTTATGACTAATTTTGGGGCAAGTAATTTGTTTATCTGAGTTCAACAAAGTTTTAAAGATTGATAATTAAGTTATCCACTTTTGGGAGTACAATATTAAGAGATTAATTGAAGGCATAATTGGTGGACTATGTTTTAAAGTAATTTTCGAGATAAATAATATGGTTTGCCTAGAAAATTAATTATTTTGATTATAAAACTTACGTTTTCCCATATTTATTAAATATATCATGAAGTACATTTTATTAGCGATGTCAATTTGGTTAGGAACTGTTGGTTCAATCGTTAACCTAACCCGAACTGAACTGAACTGAATTAATTAAAATGAAATGAACCAATAACCAAATGACTGATAACTGAAAATCCAACTGAAAAAAAATGAACTACACTCAATTGAACTAAAATTGAACTATATCATGAACTGAAATCAATTGAACTGAAAAAATTGACTATATAAAACTATTTCTAACTGACCATAACTGAACTGTATTTAACTGAAATCTGTTTTAAACTATTAGTTGGCTAAACCCAAATGAAATCTGTTTTAAATTGTTGGTTAATTTAACTGAAATCTGTTTTAAATGGTTGGTTAATTTAACCAAAATTTCAATTGCAAATTAATCTTCCCTCCAAAATTCTAATTACAAATTGACCTTTATCCCGAATTCCAATTACAAATTAACCTCCCCTCCCAAATTTCAATTATAAATTGACCTTTTATCTCAAATTTCAATTACAAATTAACCTTCCCTCCCAAATTTCAATTAAAAATTAATTTTTCCTCCCAAATATATAGTATGATGATGGTGCTATATAGTCCCTCCTCAAACATCAACTCTCTTACGTGTCGGAACATTTATGACTAAATGGGCTTGGACAATGAACTAAGGAAAAAGGAGTTAGGCAAATATAAACTACGAGTCAACGGGTACCTCGCGAGGTCCCGTCATGACTTGCGAAAAGTTTCTGGAAAGAAACTTGAGCACGAGTCAACAACAGAACAGGGTCGCAACTCGCAAACCCAGGGTCACGACTCGCGGGAAGTTTATGGAAGAATTCGAGCAATTTTGTGATTTCTTGGATACTTTTGCCTATGATGCTTTTACGTATTAAGCATGTTTTAAAGCCTTCATTGCTGTATTAAACCACGTTTAAGGTGGATTAAAATCAGAACTTGAAGGTTGCCTAGTCAATGACATCTTCAAAGGTGTTAATTGCACACAATTAATCACCATGAATTCTGATTTAAAGGTGCTTTAATGGTGTGTTTAATCAGCTTTGGGAGTTGATTTCCTCTTGTGTTTAGGCCTATAAATAGGCATGTTTAGTTCATTGGATGATTACAAGAAAATTCTGAATTCATACTTCTTATTACAACTTGTTAGCACTTAGTAACTTTTTGCAAACTTTAATTACTAAGTGTGTTCTAAACACAAAACAAACACAAAGTACTTTTAAGGTATACTCTTAGAGATCATATAGAGCATACATCTTTCTCCATTGTATCTCACTAAACATTTCGTGGATTTCCGATGATCTAAGGGGCGAAATAGTTTAGAAGGAAAGTGTAGATTCCACGCCTTGGGGGGCTACATCAACAATTTCCACACAAAATTCCTAACATTACGCATATCACATATTATACATATTAGATTATCAGTCTATCAGATATCACATATTTAACATTGTATTAGATTCAAAATAGGCTCAAATCTTATTATTATTATTCTTGCTCTCGATATTGTTACTACTATTATTGTTATTATATTATTCGTATATATCAATCACCATCATCATCGTTATAATCATCAATTCATTCTTTTTGTTGCTAATGCTACCATTATTATTATGATCGTTGTTATCGCCAATTCAGTATCACCCATCATTATCTTGACCGTCATTTACACTCAATATTAATACTCGATACACGCTTACATATTTACACCTAATATTAGTACAAGGATATATTGATACATAATAAATAACATTAACGTGCACCTTAACTAAATAAACAAATAGATTAACTCGTTGTAAGACAAAACACTTACCGACTAAATCGAATACGATCCGACCATATTACTTAAGGAAAACGCAAGAAAACTCGAGTAAACCCATTACTACTCGATATCTACCTCGATTAGAACCGTTAAAGATATCCTTACAAAATTGAAAATAACCATAATGTAACTTAATATAATCATTTACAATTAACTAATAATAACCGAAATCGTACGGATAGAACTGTATTTAACCATAACGTAAACTGAATACAATCGGAACCGTTATATAAAGCGTTCACAATGAACTAACAAAAAATTGAAATTGTATGGGTAAAACTAAAGACCAACCATAACATAAACTGAAAACAATAGGAACTGTTATGCCAACCGTTCACAATGAATAGACAGCAACTGAAATCGTACGGGTAAAACCGTAACTGAACTGATTTTAATTAAAAATAAAAATAATTGCAACGGGTTGAAATTGGAACTGAAAAGTTAAAACCGGATTAGTTAATCTGAAAAAAAAAATTGAAGTCAACCAAACCGTTTGGGCCCAACTATAACTAAACTGATTAACTGATCTGACACCCATAATTTTTATACCTTAAAGTATATAATTTTAGGGTTTTGCGACAAAGCTAATAGTATATTATATGGGTATTTAATATTATTCGTCAAAGGTTAATGGGTAATTATATAAAGTATAAAGCGGGGTTAAATTTGGTCGTGTGTTTATTGGTTTCCTTATTTGGTTGTAGGAGACGAATTCTACTTTGGTGATTTTTGATTAAAAAGTGGCTTTTCATTTCATATATACACGACACGTACATGTCTATAAACGCTTTTGAGTAGTATCATGCGTATGTATATAAAGGATAACTTCAAGCTTAGGGAACCCTGAAGTTATTTGTTAGCAACAATTGATGGTAATACTTGGTTCATGAGCATGATTGGTTGATTTTTGATATGCTTGTGTACTTTGTTTGCGAGCATGTTTAGTTGTCACTGGATATATATTGTTGGTTGCCATTAAGTTGACTTATTTGGATTGATTAATATTATTTTTATTATTCTTGCATGTCTTTAAGCATGATAGAGTTGTCAGGAATAAAATTGGTTGGTTAGGTTGATATTTATTCAACCCTTTTTATTAAATTGGTTGGTTAGGTTGATATTTATTCAACCGTTTTTATTATTTTGGTTGATTAGACTAATATTATTCAACCCATTTTATTATATTGGTGGGATTGGTTGACATTGTTCAACCCTTATATCTTATTGGTTGGTTCGGTTGGCTGTGTTCAACCTTGGATTAATAATGGAAACTAGAGAAGGAGAGTTATCATATACAAAGATGAGGAAATAAGTTGAAAAGTGTGTATACTTTCTTAGTGGAGTACAAATTAAGAAGGTTTAAAATTTATATGGGAAGAGAATGTGCATAGATTGATTATAATGGAAAATTGAATTATATACATTGTACTTGAGGATGAGTTATTTCAATTGTAATGTATTTGTTAGTTTATAAGATTCACTACAAGAAAAAGCATTTATTGCAACGAGTTTTTGCAACGACCTAATTTTTGTCGTTGCAATACAGAGTTTTAGCAATGAAAATAAACAGTCGTTGCAATACCTGTTGCAATATAATAAATTTTTATTTCCCTCCTCATGAAATTGTGCGCGGGAATTGCTGAAAAATGGGCTTATGTTTTGCAACAACATAAGTCGTTGCAATAAATCAGATACTATGTAAGGCAACTAGGAAAGTTGTTGCAATAAAATATCACCAGCTTTTGCAACAATTGATGTCGTTGCGAAATATTCTCCTAACTTAAGGCAACAAAAGGTTGTTGCTAAATCTAGTGTAAAAAATAATTTTAAAAAATAAGCTCCACCAAATCAGACCCAAAGTTATTAAAAACTAGAAACCAAACCCTTAAAAAAAATTCAGCACGCCATTCTCATATGAAAAAATTTAAAGGTGGACAACGGGCGGGCTGGGCCGAGCCGGGTTGGGGACCGGGCCGGGCCGGGATTGGGTAACCCGGAACCGGCCCGTGGGTGGGGTTGGGCGGGCCGGGTCGGGCAGGGCTAGGTTGGGTTGCGGGTTCGTGGGTTGGGTTCGTGGGTTGGGCCCATTGGGTCATGGGCTGGGTTCATTTATGGGTTTTAGGGGATTTGGGGGTTTTGTTGGGGTTTAAGGGGGTTTGTAATAACCCGAAATTTTGGGCCAGAAAATTTCGCGGTTATTAATTGTATTTAATTAATTCTAAGTCCAAAAGGCCCATTTATGTTTGGACTGTTTTATTTTTAGCCCATTCCTTTTTCATCAAATTGGGCCAAAGACCCAATTTGTTCTATTGTTTTTCATTTGGGCCGATTTTAATCTTCTTTTGGGCTAATGGTATTTTTTTTTTAATATAATTGGGTAATTATGCTAATTACCAATTAAGTAGGCCTAAGTAAATTATCAACCAAGCCCATGCTTGGCCTTGCTTTGGTCCACACGGCTAAGCTCCCACTTCCCCTTATTTTAGGACTTGCAACCCTTCTTTTTGTTCTATAAATAGGGCTCTTGTCCCTTATTTTGCCATTATGCAATTAAGCACATAAAACTCCAATTTTTAAAGATCATCTTACTCTCCTCTTCCCCTCTCAAAAAAAAAAGTCGAACCCTTCATTGTTTTCCTTGGATTATTTAAGCGAATCCAGGTAACTAGCTATTCCGTTTAATTTTGGTACTTACTAATTCACATAGTTAATTAGGTTGTATCATGAAAATTTGTAGAATTTAGGAGATGTTTAATTCTGAAAATTTCGAACCATGTGAAATACTTTTCATGTCATCCTTGATGTGTTCTTGTGATCTTTATGAATCTTTAAATGTTTTAATTAATTTTTATGCATGGATTGATTTATTTAAATTTATATTGTATAATTACTTGTATGAATTTATTGGTTAATCAAATCTTGTTATTTCTTGATGAATTTTTCGTGTAGGTTTCTTTACTGATTTATTATTAATCATGATTTATTTCGTGGCAAAATTCGTCCTTTTATTATTTATAATAATTTAATCTTTCAAACCGGTAAAACTGTCCAGATTAGGTTTACGAATTTATTAGTGTACTTAATCAAATCTAATGGCTACGAAATTTTAGGTGGAAGTCAGCAATACTGTTTTAAAGCTTGTGTAATTTTTTCGTAATGTTTAAAGATCGTTTGCTATGGCAGAAAATTCTGAAACCGAATTCAGCCTAATCTGACTGGTTAGTTATAAAATCACTTAAAAATAGTAAGAGATGTTATTTTTAAACGAAATTTATGCACGTTAAACCTTTAACCTATATTTAACATCCATTAAAATTTCCAGACTATTCGAGACCTTTAGATGGTTGATCTTAATTTAATCCTTTAAGATCAGATTGCGTAAAATAGTGTAATTTAAATTGTTTATATAAGTTTATATGATTAATAGATAATTATTGTACTTCATTAAATTAAAGCATGAATTTTGGGTATTATATATATATATTTCGAGTAGATTGAATAAATAAAAATAGGATTTTTATCATGTTTTAGTTAATTATTGTTGTTAGTTGTTATTTTAAATAATTATTGAAATTGATTTATTAATTTTTGATGATTGTGTTTAACTAATTTAAAGTATGAACTTTTGCTAAATTATATATATATATATATATGTCGAGTATGTCAAATGTATGAAAGGTGGAATTTTATCTTGTTTTTATGTATTTTATATGATTAATTATAATTAAATTAATTAATGGAATTAAAATATAAATTCTGGTTTTAATTGTCAAAATGTCGAGTGGTACTAGTAATAAAGTTAGGACTTTTGACCATGAATTTAGGAAGTAGTTGTAACAGGTTTGAACAATTATTTTATTTTGAATAATTAGTTATTTAGTGATTATAATTAATTAATTTAGATTAATAATATTTAGGTGTAACCCTAAATGTCGAGTGGGGTAATATTTAAGAAGGGATTTTAGTTTATTTTTGGACTTATAAAATAATTATTAGGGATAAGTTATAAGTATATGATAAGATATCAAGGACAGTATAAGATAAGGTTTAAAGTTGCATAAGATACTACTAGGGATAAGAAAGGAAATAGAGTAATAGCTATACATGTTATGTTTCGGTCTCTGGCTAGGAAAGACTTGGTATTTAAGGTGGCCAATATACGTGCCGCACCTCTCTTTCCTGGGACTCCGAACATTTCATTTCCTATTACGGTCATCTAGTATTTCCCAATATATGATATGATATGATTAAATAAAGATATAAGATATAATATAAAGAATTGAAAGATATAAGATAAGATAAGGACGCCCACCTGATGACCCGAGTAGTCAGACTGGGTTAAGTCGAAGCCACTGCTCAATGGGACGAACGCACCTGATGACCCGAGTAGTCAGGCTGAGTTCCCCCGAGTAGTTCTGGGTCTTAGGATATGTAGTCGTCTGAGTAGTAGTACACGAGCTACTATTTGGGAGTTATGGCCATAGCTTAGGCTTAGTGGTGAAACACGAGATCCGCTACGGGTTGAGTACACGAGCTCACCCCGGCATGTTCTAGGAAAGTTGTGGTGAAACATGAGATCCACAACGAGTTATAGTGACCGGTCCAATGAAGATGATATGATTTGATATAATGAAGATGATATGAAATGATATGATATAATAAGATATGAAATGATTATAAGATATGTTATGGAAATATAAGATATGACTGATAAAGGATAAGCTATGATATTTCTAAGTTATGATATAACTACGAGAGTATGGAACCATATAGTATAAGCTAAGTATTTAATGTATAAGTCTTCCGCTGTGTATGATTCTAAGTATATGATATGAGCAGGCACATTTTATGTATGTATGTCATCGTATGATGGAATGTATGTATTTGTATTTGTATGATTATATGTATCTGTAAACGTATCTATTGTGTACGTATATGTCTGAGTTGTACTCGTATTGTATGCGTATTCCTAACTGTATTTTGCAGGTATTATTATACGTGTGGTATACGTATATCTATACGTATTGTATACGTATTTCTAACTGTATTTTCTGCAGGTGTATGTATACGTATTTTATACGCACTTTATACGTACATGTATGCGTGCTTTCTTACGTATTTTTATACGAGATTCGTATAATTATTGTATTTCGTTCTTCTCTTTTTCTATGGATGTTTCGTGCACTTCCTATGATATTATGTGATTAGCGGTCCCTCGATTAAGCGGGACAGCCTAGTTACTCGCCACTGACGGTGGACCCCCCCCTCAGTTTCAGGTGACGATGCAGCAGCGTAGAGCGGGCTTCGTTGGATGGGCTTGAGTAGCTTAGTTGTTTTCTTTGAGTTCTAGATTATCCAGAACAGTTTGAGACATTACTTTAGTTTTGATTATAATCCCAGCCTGTTGGGAAGACATTTATTTTATTTATGTAACTTTTTGGGCTAGATGCCTTTGACTTCGGATTTGGGACTACTTTTATATAATAAAAGTTGATTTATTTTAAGTACATAATTTACATTTATAGTTTAAATTGGTTAAGTAATGATCCGAATGTCGATTCCCTTCGTAAATCGACAAGTCGAAAAGTCGGGTCGTTACAGGGTTTGAGGGGGTTTAACGGAATTTGGGGGGTTTAAGGGGGTTTTGAGCCATTGAGGGGGTTTGGGTTTTTTTTTTTGGATTTTTAAATTTGTAAATGTAATCATTAGTTGGCAAAAACATGTTAATTATATATTTAACTTGTTAATTTAAAATCGAACAACTAAATAACTAAATATTATGATTTATTACAAAAGTAAAAACTAATAAGTAAATTAATTGATAATTAAGATGATAAAATATTCTTAATAATTAAATAATTTAATGGGGGAAGGGGGTTGGGGGGGGGGAGGGCTTGGACTTACTTTGGAAATTAAAATACATATAAAAACATATATTTTAGTTTTGCAAAATAAGATGCCTACGTATCCTTAATTATATTAAGGAATCAAAGCCCACGTAGTTCTTAAACGTACCTCAATGTCGTGGTTCATGAATCGTTAGTCTTTAGTTGTTGGGGGGCGATTCATCTGAAGTATCTAGCACCATCCACGGATCATCTTCATCATCGTCTTCATCGTCCTTCATTCCTTGTGTTCTCTTCTTCGCTTGAGACCAATCCTTCTTGCAAACACACATTTCTATGCTATTGGGAGAAAGGCTGGATCTTTTTTTCGTCTAACACTCTCTTGCCTGCACTAAAAGCAGACTCGGAAGCAACACTTGAAGCTGGAATTGCAAGGACATCCTTTGCAATTCTAGCTAAGATAGGAAATTCATTAAAATGATTTTTCCACCATTTAAGTATGTGGAAATCATTGTTAGTTTCAAATTGGAACGATAAATAATCATTAACATTACCACCCGAAGCACCTGCGGATGATGATTCTGTTCGTTGTTTCTTCAAGATTGAAGAAACGACAGGGTCCCACCTGCTTTTGGATTGTTTAGGAACTCCAACCGATTGTGGTTGGTAAATAGATGCATAATGATCATAAAGCTGTTCTAAAATATTTTTACACTGTAATAAATAAGCGTAAACATCAAAATCAATTTCTAAACATTCATAATAAAAAGTTAATAAATTTGTCAAACCATCAAGTTTGACACCAGGGTCCAATATGGCTGCAACACCATATATGTGAGGAAATTCACCAAAATATGTATACCATTTGACCATCATTCGCAACAAGATGTCGGAAATGTTTTGAATGTCGCCGACATTTTTTATAGAGTTAACAATTTTAATGCATTCTAAAATAACCTGGTGAATATTAGGCTCATAAATAAGTGAAAAAACTTTTGTAGCACTGTTAAAAGTGCTAAGAACTTCACAAATAACACTGGCAACGGTCCAGTGATCGTTCGTAATCAAATCATTTTCATTTGTACAAGTTTCATTATATATTGTTGTTAGCACATCTTTATACCTAAGCGCGTCTGTCAACATTTTATATGTTGAATTCCAACGGGTAGGAGTATCCCAACTCCAAACTTTTTTTCTTAGACCTTTTTCGTCGCACAACTGCTTATACGTACGTTTAACTCTATAGGTAACTCTAAGCCACTTAGTTACATTCCTAATGGGTTCTAACAAAGTTTGTAATTCTTTCATGCCTTCTTGAACACAGAAATTAAGAATATGTGCACAACATCGGACATGCAATAACTCGCCGTTAAGCAACAAGGGTAACTCAGGATCAGATTTTATGAAATCTACGGCCCTTTTGTTAGCACTTGCGTTGTCTAATGATAAAGAAAAATTTTTGTTAGTAATGTGCCAAGTTCTTAAATTATTTGTAGTACGACATTTAATGTTATACCCACTATGACTCTCCTCCATTGATTGAAAAGCAATAATACGTTTTTATAAATACCAGTCCTTATCAATCCAATGAGCAGTGATACATATAAATGGTTCTCCAATTGTAGAACTCCATGTATCACTGGTCAGACTAAAACGACCTTCATATGTTCGAAACGATTCAATCATATGAGCTCTATGTTTAAAGTATAACTGTTGAGTCTTACGCTTAAGTGTATTCCTAGGGACTCTTCTATATGCGGGTTGCAAAGCCATTCTATTTAACTCTTCGTATTCGGGGTCTTCCGCAAAATTAAAAGGTTTTTCCGTATTAATAACATAATTACCTAGGTACTTACACAAATTATCTGTAGAATAAATAAAAGGCATACCTGCGCCGAGCATGTTAGAAGCATACCCGTGTAGCTGAGTTTGGGTGGTTCCATCGCTTGACTCCGCGCCTTCCGACCCCAATCTATGATCTCGTGAAAGGTGCCGTGCTAATGTTCCGGTTCCATCACTTTTTTGCCATTTGTATTGTTTGGGGTTTTTTTTCTTATTGATATCCCGACAAACTTTACAAATAGCTATAAATTTATTAGGCTCATTGGTTTCTGTTTTATCGTAGTATGGCCAGACCCATGACCCTTTACGACCAGTGTTGCCCTGGGTCGATGGCTCGGAATCATCTTCACCTTAATTTAAAATTTAAAGTTATCAATATCACATTATTTATTTCTTATAAATCATAATTAATATACAAATTTATATTATTATATTTCATATTTATATTTCATATTTATAATCACCTTAATCTATAATCCTATTATTTTTTTATGCGTACTAATTTCCAAGTATAAATCATAATTGGAAACGAATGCTGACTGGATAGAATCCCAAGTAAGAGAGCTGCGACACAATGGTCAACTTAAATACCAAATCTTGCCTAGACAGATCCCGGGCTTCTGTTTAAGCCAACTAACCAATCAGATTGTAACCTTATGATTAAACTAGAAAGTTCATACAAAACAATGAAACATTTTTAAAATCATGTATTACATATTTAATTTTAGCTCTTAACATATATTAAAATCATGTATCACATATATAATTTTAATTCTTAACATTAACATATATTAAAATCATTAATCACATATATAATTTTAATTCTTAACATATATTAATATCAATATCACATATATTTTAGTTCTTAGCATATATTAAAATCATGTATCACATATATAATTTTTTTTTCCTAGCATATATTAAATTCATGTATCACATATATAAATATAATATTAATTCTTATTTCTTAACATATATTAAAATCATGTATCAAATATTTAAGTTTTGTTCCTAGCATATATTAAAATCATTCATCACATATATATAATTTTAATATTAATTCTTATTTCTTAACATATATTAAAATCATATCACATATTCAATTCTTAACATAAAATAATAAAAATAATAAAATGCATAACATTACCTCGGGTTGGATGACGGGGAGGAGGAGGTGGCATTGTGGAAGACGATTGCCTCGATTGTTATGACGAAGGATCCACAAAATCTGCGTCGTTTTCCAAGTCCCGAACAAATGATTCCGTATTTATTTCGAATGAACCAATATTTTGATCATCATTTCCACCACCATTACGACCACCACTACCACTAGCTCCACCATTACGGCCACCACTTTGCCTACCAAACCCTCTTGAAGCCAGTTTTTTCTTAGAATATATTGATATAAAGTAGAAGTTTTTTTTTTTAATTTAAAATTGTACAAAAACTAAACAAGATAAATGAAAATATGAAATTATGAAAGTTAGAAATTTAGAATTAAGAAGAGAATGAGAGATTGAGAATTGAGAGTTGTGAGGATTTTGGGTGTAAATTTAGGGGTATTTATAGGGGGAAGGGTGAATTTTTTTTTTTTAAAAAAAAAAAAGCTGCTGAAACTAGCCGTTGTGAGGTAACGGCTAGTAACCCGGACGGGCGGGCCGGGTTTGGGGACGGGTTGGGTTACGGGCGGGCCGGGTTACGGGCTGGGTCTGGGTTGGTCTGGGTTACGGGTTGGGCTGGGTTCGGGCTGGGTTACGGGTTGCGCTGGGTTACGAACGGGTTGGGCTACGGGATGGGTTTTTAAACCACAACCCGTAACAAACCCGTCTGGGTACTAGGCCAGGCCGGGCTGGTTACGGGTCGGAGCGGGCCGACCCAGGCGGGCCAAAAACCGGGCGGGTTATGGGCCGGGCCGGGCCAACCCAGCCCATTGGCCAGCTAATCTCATCTCTTCTCCACGAACAAAACTCCTTCTCATCTCCACCTCGCACCAGCTCCACCGCGCGCCACTCCACCATGCCCCAGATCCACGACAGCGACACCTTCTTGTCGATGCACCAGTACCGACCAGGCCACCTGATGTCGACGCACCAACCCACGCCACTCTAGCTTCAGCCCTACGCGCCGCGACGGAGCTTCAGCCCTACTCGACACCTTCCTCCAATTCTCGCCTGCCAGCTGTTGAGGGAGCACCTCCGGTCGTCGACCATCACCCACCACTCACCACCTGACGTCGAGCAGTCATGACCATTCAACTGGTATGGAAATTGAAGTTTTTTTTAAGTAACTTCTCTAATTTTGTTGAATTATGCTGAGATTATCACTTAAATTCATGAATTTGATTTTCTTATGCTTGAAATTCCAACTTGATTATGAAATTTTGGGGTAAGCACTTTTTTTTTATTTTTTTATTATGCTGAGATTATGTTGATTTTCTCTGATTTTCTTATGCTGAGATTTTGGGGTAAGCACATTAATTTTAACTTTATTTTCTCTGATTTTCTTATGCTGATATTATGTTGATTTTCTCTGATTTTCTCAAGGAATAATTAAATTAATAGGTACCAACTATTGCACTTTTTATTTTATAGGTACCAACTTTTGATTATTCACCAGCAGCACGAACTATTACATAAAGTTGCAACGATAGGTATGGATGACCTATAAATAGGTATTGATGACCTATAAGTTGCAACAATAGTTAGGTCATATACCTATCATTGCAACTTTATGTAATAGTTCGTGCTGCTAGTGAATAATCAAAAGTTGGTACCTATAAAATTAAAAGTGCAATAGTTGGTACCTATTAATGTAATTATTCCTTTTCTCAAATCTAAATGTGCGTCACTTGCTACTTTCAATTATGGAGGAAATTGCTGTCTTGGGGCATTAGAATTTTTTTGAAAGCTATTATTCTCTTAAGGTGACAGAGAACAGAAAAGATGTGGGATTGTTAGCCAGAAAATCCTACTCAATTTGATGGTGGTCATAGGTGGCTAGTCATTAAAAGAAAATTTACTCTTATATTCTCCTTGCTTGGCCCTATTTAGAATGTTAGTGTTAATATTTCTGCGCAGTTTTACAGCTAATTCAGCAAACGAAATTTTAGTGATCTTAAGGCATCCAAAATTATACAATTTAATATTTTTACAATGCTTTGATGAGCATTGTAGTGATTAGGATTTAACCAAGTAAAAAGATTGTATGAGCATACTCGTGGTTTTATTTTACCCTCTCTAGTTTGATTGAATTTAGATGAATTATATAATCACAACCATAAGAACATAACATAACAATCACTAATAAATGACACATTAGAATAGCTTCTACCTTCTACCTATATATTCTCAAATTAATGAGTAATAATCGAGTAATTTTACCATCTACCTAACACTTGATTTAAGTATTGGCATACTTAATTAGAAAATTACAATTAGTGGGATATGTAATCAGTAATTTACTATTGATGTTTTATTGATGTTCTTATTTTTTTACATTAGGATATGGCTTTAAATAAAGCGTGGATGAAACTAAAGAATCGGTCATCATGTGATTATGTGGAAGGTGTTGATAGTTTTTTAAACTTTGCTCTTTCTAGTGTTAGACATGAAGATAAGGAGACTACCACTATTAGGTGTCCTTGTAATAATTGTTAAAACATTTTATTCATAAGAAAGACTAATGTAAGATTTGATTTGCTTAAGTGGGGGATGTATGAAAAGTGTTCCGTGTGGGATTTTCATGGAGAAGTACTAAATGTTGTAAGGGAAGATGAAAATTACAATGACTTTGATGTTGATGATGATATTGGCATAATAATGCTCCAAGATGCTTGTGGCATGGCTCCTATGAATATAGGGGCGGATGATGAGATTTTGAGTGATAATGAACATGTTCCCGAAGAGCCTAATGAAAATGCCAAAAAAATTTATCAACTCTTACAACAATATCAAGAGTCATTAACGGTAAATGGCACCACTATGACTAAGCTAGCATACATTGTCAAGCTTCTACATATGAAGGTTCTATACAACTGGTGTGACAGTTCTTTTGATAGTTTAATCAATTTGGAACGCCAGGCTTGGGGAATTGATCTTCCAGAATCTTATTACGAGGCTAAAAAACTCATTAAGGATTTAGGTCTTGATTATATAAAGATTGGTGCTTGTGAAAATGATTGCATCTTATATTAGAAAGAGAATGAGAATTTAAATGAGCGTCCAACTTGTGGTTTATCAAGATGGAGAAATGTTGACAAAGGCTCTTCAAAGGGAGCTAAAGTGCCTCATAAGGTTTTGCGATACTTTCCTTTGAAACCGAGATTGCAAAGGTTGTACATGTCCAGAAAAACAGCTACAGATATGCAGTGGCACTAAGAAGAAACTGTGGATGATAACATAATGAGGCATCCTCGTGATTCTGAGGCTTGGAAATCATTTGATAAGGAGTATGGTGAATTCGCCAAGGAAGCACGTAATGTTAGATTTGGGCTAGCATGTGATGGGTTCCAACCTTTTAATAATTCTCCACATAGTATTTGGCCCGTTGTTCCTATTCCCTACAATTTTCCAACATGGATTTGCATGAAAGCTCATTCGTTTTTGTTGACTTTGCTCATACCTGGACCCAGTAGTCCGGGGAGGAAC
This sequence comes from Salicornia ramosissima, assembly GCA_951394345.1. NCBI lineage: Eukaryota > Viridiplantae > Streptophyta > Magnoliopsida > Caryophyllales > Amaranthaceae > Salicornia > Salicornia ramosissima. Next base: position 37,083,368 of record OX596233.1, on the reverse strand, counting down.
ATAGATGTGTATCTTAGGCCATTAATTGAAGAGTTGAAGTATCTTTTGGAGAATGGGGTTGAAACTTATGATGCTTATCGTAAGGAGAATTTTAAATTACGTGTATCACTTTTGTGGACTATCAATGACTTTCCAGCATATGGAGATTTGTTGTAATCCCCCGTATTTTATACCCTAGTATAAGAGTTTATTATACATAAATACGCGATTTTACACCCATAACGGATATTTTCGGAATTAGAGTTAATAAAATAAAATAAAATTTTATTTTATGGGAATATTAATGATTTATATGTTTGAAATCATTTTTATGAAAATTTGTGGGTCATATTTAACACAACTCAAAAGGTTTTAATTGTCGGTTGAGAACCGTTCAAACAGATAAATAAATAAAAAGAATGAAATAGTAAAAATTCAGTGTTTGAAAATGATAAGGGCTTAAAGAGTTTGTCACATGCCCAACCTATTGAGAAACCCTAAACAGCAGTAACATTATAAATACCCTAGGATAAACCAAATTAGGTCAAAAAGCAAAAAGAAAAAAAAAACACACTCTCTCTCTCACCGTGACCCAAGCAGGAGAAAAAAAAATTCAAAATTCAAAACCAAAAACCTCCATAACCACCCAGCTACCACCACCTTCAACCACCGACATCACCGCTAGTCACCATAGCCACCACCTACCACGACCAGCCTATCTGCTCAAAAAAAAAGAACAAGACTCCTTCACGTGAGCCGCCGCCCGCAGGACACTAGTGGAAAAAACCCTATCTGCTCTGTTATTTTAGTTATTATCTGCTCCGCTACAGCCCCGCAGCAACATTGAACGGAGCAGATAGAGAATAATTATCTGCTCCGCGATTTAAAAAATAGAGGAGCAGATAATAATTATCTGCTCCTCTATTTTTGAAATCGCGGAGCAGATAATAAGTATCTGCTCCTCTATTTGTGAAATCGCGGAGCAGATAATATATATTTAATTTTTTTAAAAAAAATTATAATTTCTAAAATCAAATCCTGCAATATATATAAATTTAAAAGAATCCTCATACATTCAATCCTGCAATATAAATTTAAAAGAATCCTCATACATAAAATCAAAATATTACATCAAATTAAAACCAAAAGAAATTATACTTACAAGAAACAACGTACAAAATGCCAGAAACAAGTGGATTACATAACGAACAAGTAGATCGAAGACCTCTAGTTATAATCAATTTGTATAACTTCGGGAAGATAGCTAAGACAAGAAAAAATTAACAAAAGAACTACTAGGCATTGAAAGCAAGATAGGGAAAATATTAAACCATGCCATGCACGAGCTGAGGATCAACCGATCAAGGCAGCAACCAAGAAGCAAATAGAAATTGCACCTGCAACAAAGCCCAAAGTACGTAGCAAAATAATAAGTTCGTGTTGGTTAGAGACTTTGTCTATTACATAACGAACAAAACTAAATGTGTAATAGAAGAACCTGAAACAGTAATCGACGCTCAAGTATAATTATTGGTGAAGAAGCAAGCAAATTTGTCTCGAACTGCGTTGATTTCCGTAGTAGTAAAAGCCTCCTCCCGTGGAGTATTGAAAACCTAAAACAAAATAAATATCCCAAATAATAAGATTATTTTGTATTCATATCCTAAAATATTCATGCAAGCAATTTATTACTTATTTGCATCACTTTTGGCAACAATAGAGCAGTTTGGACTCAAAACTAGCTAAATAGATCATTTTTGGCTTTTCTTGAGTGTTTTTGTTCACATATTCACAACAAACAACCTAAATATTATTTTTAAGGTCTATTAATGTCCTAAAACACTAATTTAAGCAATTTATGACTTATTTGCATCATTGTTGGATAAAATAAAGCATTTTGGAATCAAAACTAGCCTAATAGGTCATTTTTGCCTTGCTTTGGGTTTTTTGTTCCCATATTCGCACCGATCAACCTAATTCTGATTTTTAAGGTCTATTCATGTCCAAAAACATTAATATAACCAATTTATGACTTATTTGCATCATTTTTGGATTAAATAAAGCATTTTGGAATCAAAACTAGCCAAATAGGTAATTTTTTGCTTGTTTTGGGTGTTTTGTTCCCATATTCGCACCAATGAACCTAATTCTTATTTTTAAGGTCTATTCATGTCTTAAAACAGTAATATAACCATTTTATTACTTATTTGCATCATTTTGGTTAGAAATAGGGCATTTCGGAACAAAAACTAGCCTAATAGGTCAATTTTTGCCTTGCTTTGGGTGTTTTTGTTCCCATATTTGTACCGATCAATATAATTCTTGTTTTTAAGGTCTATTCATGTCCTAAAACAATAATATAACCATTCTATTACTTATTTGCATCGTTGTGGGTAAAAATAGGGAATTTTGGAATCAAAATTAGCCTAATAGGTCATTTTTGCCTTTCTTTGGGTTTTTTTGTTCCCATATTCGCACCGATCAACCTAATTCTTGTTTTTAAGGTCTATTCATGTCCTAAAACATTCATATAACCAATTTATGACTTATTTGCATCATTTTTGGATATAATAAAGCATTTTGGAATCAAAACTAGCCAAATAGGTAATTTTTTGCTTACTTTGGGTGTTTTTGTTCCCATATTCGCATCGATCAACCTAATTCTTGTTTTTAAGGTCTATTCATGTCTTAAAACATTAATAGAACTATTTTATTACTTATCTGCATCATTGTGGGTAGAAATAGGGCATTTCGGAACAAAAACTAGCCTAATAGGTCATTTTTGCCTTGCTATGGGTGTTTTGTTCCCATATTCGCACCGATCAACCTAATTCTTGTTTTTAAGCTCTATTCATGTCCTAAAACATTAATATAACCAATTTATGACTTATTTGCATCATTTTTGGATATAATAAAGCATTTTGGAATCAAAACTAGCCAAATAGGTAATTTTTTGCTTGCTTTGGGTGTTTTTGTTCCCATATTCGCATCGATCAACCTAATTCTTGTTTTTAAGGTCTATTCATGTCTTAAAACATTAATATAATTATTTTATTACTTATCTGCATCATTGTGGGTAGAAATAGGGCATTTCGGAACCAAAACTAGCGTAATAGGTCATTTTTGCCTTGCTTTGGGTGTTTTTGTTCCCATATTCGCACTGATCAACCTAATTCTTGTTTTTAAGGTCTATTCATGTCCTAAAACATTAATATAACTAATTTATGACTTATTTGCATCATTTTTGGATTAAATAAAGCATTTTGGAATCAAAACTAGGCAAATAGGTAATTTCTTGCTTGTTTTGGGTGTTTTGTTCCCATATTCGCACCAATGAACCTAATTATTGTTTTTATGGTCTATTCATGTCTTAAAACAGTAATATAACCATTTTATTACTTATTTGCATCATTTTGTGTAGAAATAGGTCATTTCGGAACGAAAACTAGCCTAATAGGTCAATTTTTGCCTTGCTTTGGGTGTTTTTGTTCCCATATTCACACCAATCAACCTAATTCTTGTTTTTAAGGTCTATTCATGTCCTAAAACAATAATATAACCATTTTATTACTTATTTGCATCATTTTGGGTAGAAATAGGGCATTTTGGAACAAAAACTAGCCTAATAGGTCATTTTTGCCTTGCTTTGGGTGTTTTTGTCCCCATATTCGCACCGATCAACGTAATTCTTGTTTTTAAGGTCTATTCATGTCCTAAAACAATAATATAATCATTTTCTCACTGACTTGCATCATTTTAGTCAGAAATAGGACATTTCGGAACTATTATATTACTACTTTTTCAAAAAACAAAAAGAAGTCGATGTATGCATATCTTTTCAACGTCATTCAAGTTAGTGCAGCAAGATACTATGTCATACATGAATCTCATCACATAATATCCGTAATCGACACCATTTTCTTGTTGTGCACACTTGGGTTGGACGACATACATTAAACAAATATCTCAAAATTAGTGAAAGTTCTTAACTTCAACTAAATTATATATTTTTAAGGGCTAAATTATTTAATTTACCTTTACTGATTTCCATTGTGGATTATCGTCGAACAAATAGAAAACAATACTTCCACGCAATTTCCTCAGCACACTGGCAGTTTCATATTACAAATAATGTATACAAAAAACATACATCTCATGTATATGTTGAACGTAACAAAAAATTACAAATAAATTTACCTATTCAATAAAGATTTGATTAGTAAATTGCGAATTGGATGCAGATGTACATAATCAAATTGATATATTGTGTAAGTTGAAGGGAATATAACTAAGAGCAACCAATGGTGGCTACAATCACAAAAATTAGAGTTAATAAGCAATAGAAGTACAACAATCAAGTAAAACATTAAAAAGTCATCGGCCATATAAAATTATAATACATACTCTTGCACATATGGAGCAATAATGAACTTGATTCCCCCGATAGCTGATTCTTTAAGACCATGCTCAATGTACTCCTTCACGTCTGGTTGCTTTGTAACACAATAAGTGCTACAAATCTGTTATGGACATAACCACCCAACCTTTGAAACCGCTTCACATTCTCGTAAATCATCATAAAGTGCACTAATTAAAATCCAAAGTAATAAAGTTGTGTTAGATGGTGAAAATTAAGAAAATAACAAAAACTCATAGAAGTGCAGTGTAAGTTTTTATAACCTCATGAACACTTGTAGTATCGACACATTCAACAAATCCCCAGCAAGAAATTCGCAAATGTCTTTTTTGAAAATCCATGTGAATGTATCTTCCATAGAAAAATTGATTCTTTCGCAAACCAACTGATATTGGACTCTCGTCGGGCAGGTTGACTACGCATGTATGCAACCACGAACAATCAGAACTAAGAGACTTAAGCACCTCTTCATCGACAAGTGGAGCTCCCTTATCACTTTTTTGACGAGTTGAACCCTTAGACGATGGAACTCGATTCTCCATATTTGTGGCAGGTGAAGTGGCTTTTGATTGAACTTCCTTGTCTTTCTCTTGAAAAGACTTTTTCCCCTTAGCACGTGAACGTTTTTTATGCCCTTCCAAATCTTCCTTGTTTGTGCCATCATCATTAGCTTTTTTGTTTTTTCGTTTTTTCAAAACCTAAAGGACAAAAATATAATAACATTATAATAAAGCTATCTCATTTGTGAAGTATAGAAAAATTCAATGCAACAATCACTACCTCATTTGAAAATTGAACCCAACGACATGACCATGATACAAAACTACCCCTTGCATCCACAATTTTATGAAGGCTCCAATTGGGTCTTGGAACTGGAAGTGAGAAATCTTCAAAACCACTTTCAATTGTGTCTATGCATACCCTATAATTATCAGCTTCTAAATCTACGGTATGCACCTTGTGGCCTTCTAATTGCGGTTGTGCACAACCATAGGCAACCACAATCAGCTCTCCTCCATCAGCGACACTTAATTGAGGCAATAGAAGTTGACAATGGGTTTCCTCCTGAAAATGAAAAAAGTTAATATCATATTTGTCTATTGTTTGATATATTTCGATGAAAATCTCAATACTTACCTCCAAATCAAACCGAGTCTCTATTGTTTGAAAATCAAGATTCTTAGATATGTCATTATTTGCTGTTGAAGGATCATGCTCACTAAATTTGTCTCCAAGAGAATCATGCAACAACTCAATATTAGGCATTTGTAATCCCATTTGTCCCAAGATAGCAGCAAATGTTTTGTTCATTTTTTGAGTTATATCAGCTGTTATTGCAAATTTCATAGCCTCTATATCTTGCGGTGGGACACCACCTACATTGGCTGATCTTGCGGATGCATAATCTTCCCCAAAAGCCCTTTTCATGCCTACAGGAACACCTCCTTTTCCTAATACACGTCCTTTATTTTCCTTTCCTAACACCATGTGTAAGGCATCCTTGTTTCCTTTTGGAGTGAATTCACCTGCAGACTCCTTTTGCTTCCATCCCATCTATTGAAAGAAAGTTTGATGTGTTTAGTTATAATTATAGTATATGCATGTATTGAAAGAATAAATGTATAAGTGAAAAAATTATAAACTCACCACAACATCAGCTATTTCCTTAATTCCTGGATCAGAAATGGTTCTTCTTCCACTTTCATCTCGACCATGAAGACTACAATACCAATCAAGCACCCTATCTCCCTTCATCATTGTAACTGAAGAATTAGTTGCTGTCGACGATGATGATGATGATTTGTCCTGAATTGGGTAAAAACCACTACTGATCCATTCTTTTCTTGACTCAGCATATGTTTTGGTGCCCATATGATGATAAAACTTCCTTTGACTTGAAATTTTGGAGGCTTTTACTACGCTTTTCCTATAAAAAAATTAACATTTGTTAATTAATTAGTGGACAATTTTAGAATATGTTTTATGCTAATGCTAATATTAATACTTAACACTTCTTTATGAGATGTTTTTTTGGTAACAAATGCATCCCATTGATCTTTTGTGATGTGACCCCATATTTGATATGGCAATAACTCAGGTGTTTTACTTTGCTTTTCACTTTCCTTTTCCTTATCATACCCATCCTCATTTTCTTTTCGCTTTTTTAAGTTCTTTGCTTTGTAAGATCTATCTCTTTTGAAAGTAATCCATCCACTTAATAATTTCGACTTGAAATTTCTGAATCTCTCTGCAAGAGCAGAAAGGAATACCTCCTCCTTATCTTTGTCAGGTTGAATATGGAATAAGTTCTGTGAAAGATAATGAAATTGTATAAAGCATACATTAAGACTATAAGGACTAAATAACTTAAATTTCAATTTGCTTACCATCGTATCTTGCCATAATGTTGTCTTCAAACCCTCTGGCACCTCACTCCATGAATGTAAGATGGAAAGTTTACGCACGCAAAGACCTATATTTTGGCCATATTTTTTGCGCCACCTGCCACATGGTTGACCCATGTCATTGTATTCAAGGTGCATGGTTTCTGTAACTTTTAGATTTTTGTTTGGACCGTGACCTTTTTTCTTTTTGAAACTTCTTTTACTCGCATTTTTTCTACCTTCTTTTGTTGGATTAAATACAACCATATAAGTGATATCACCATCCTTTTCAACATTGTCAACTGCTGTGGCGTTTTGAGCCAATATCTCATCAACCTCTTCCTCAAAGGCTCTTTCTTCATCATCATCCCCTTGATCTGACTCCTTAGCTGCATCATACTTCTCATCTGTTGAAGACTTCTCACTCCCATAATCCAATTCATTCACGAAATTCTTGTCTCTAAAAAGAGCCATGGTGAAAGAGTATCTGAAACAAGCATAATATAACAACATTTAAATACCTTGCAATACAAAAATATATTTAGATAATAATTTTATATGTAATTACATACATAAAAGGAACTAATAATGTAACGACCCGACTCGCTTAAATCGGCGCGGAAGAAACCGACGAGTCAAGTAGTTATAAAACTAAACTCAACACTTAGAAAATAATACCAATACCTCAAAATATTATTATTAAACCATAAATGTACAATAACCCACAATCTTGTACAAACTAAGTCCAAAAATCAAATGAACTAAAAATAAAAGTCAAGCGTAACTCTAACCACATGCTAGAGTCTTATACAACAAATGTATATCACAAATCCTGAATCAACGTCTAACAAGTCTAATGCTAAGAAACAAACGAAAACAAACAACAGAAATAAAACACGCATAGAGCCACTCGCCCAACCCAAAAGCTAAGCAAGAGCATCATCATCAGATGTACCTGAAAAACACAACATATCCACCATCAGTGGCGAGTAACATAACTGACTCACCCTAACGGGAATACACAAGTACATAGCAATAATCAAATAACATCATACATACAATCCTCGAAGACACGAGACAACCTCAAGCTCGTAATCCCAAAATCAACTCATCACTCGACATCATCAATCATACGACATCTCTATACTCAAATCTAACTCAGGTGCAATCATTCTAGTTCTAGACCGGACTAGGCTCGTACGGAAGCATCTTACGCAACCGAACTTCTACTATGTCAGGACCGGGCATAAGCCATACACCCAAATCCCACGAACCCATTTCATACTTGGAAATTCGTGTCCCTAATCCCCAATTTATTCTGAGCGTACTAGGAATAACATAGTGAGACTCCAAAACTATTCCGATACCGCGGATGGAATAGGGGCAACGTCTTAACCCAAAACTAAGCATAAGCCATACACAAAGTTAAGGGCGTCTAGAAAAGAAATCAAGCTAAAGGTCTCATCATATCATCATCAAATCATCATAGTTAATTAAAGACAAGAATAAGCCATACTCTTGAAATTAATAATCAAAATCATCGAAGTTAACCCAAGAATTGCCTATAGCCATACTCTTGAGACTAACCAAACATCATATAATCATTCTTAACTCAATCTTTAATCATCTCATCCCAAATCTTTAACTTTCAAGGCTCTTTCTAACACTTTCTTTAACTTTCAAGAACTCTAAAGAACTCAATCAAGATCCTCAAAGAACTCATCTATGACTCAAAGAACTCATCAAGAACACATTCAAGATTAAAGAACTTCAATCAAGAACTCATTCAAGATTCAAGAACTCAATCAAGAACTCATACAAACTCAAACTACACGTATGAAATCATCATCAAACCACACGACATTTTCAACCTCTTTTAATCAAAATTCAACAAAATCAAACCCAATCACCATGATTTCCAAAATATCATAAATCAATCTTAAAAACATGAAAACCACCATTAAAACATCATTCAAAATACTTAAAAATCAGATTTTAAAGATAAACTTCAAAATCATGAATAAACATCAACAATTCAATCAAACATGCATTTAATCAAAGCTATGAACATAGTACTACCAATTAAGTTGAGTTAGTATGTTACCTTGTTGAAGATCAACACACAAATCAACACAAATATGCAGTCCAAGACTCGACACCCACACGGCACACACACACGAGCACACGGCCTGCACCACCACTCGAACACGAACACCACACGAGTGCACCACCAATCACGGCCACTGCACGACCCTAGCAACACGGCACAGCAGCACGGTCACAGCAACACGGCCCCAACCACGAACCTTCACGCACGGCCACACTCGAACAAACCCACGAACAACCCGGAAACAACCCCAACAAATGATCTTGGTTGAAATAATGTGTTTAGGATTGTGTTTAGGATGCTTAAAGATCAATGATGTTTGAATCTTTAAGTTTTGGGCAAGGTAAGATGATGAACAAATGAAGGCTCAATCATCAACAATGGCGTGAGAATGGAGAGAAATAGAGAGTGTTTATGTGCTTAGCAAATTGATGGCAAAGGTTTAGAATGGCAAAAATGGGTTTAAGCCTCACTAACTCACATATAAATAGAGCTAGCAAGGTGTGAACACAAGGCAAGTGGCAAGCCACTCCTTGCATGCCAAATAACCGGCCTCTATGGGAAAATGGGCCAAGTTTGGGCTCTAAATAGGCTCTCGGGATCCATTGGGCCAATTATTGAAATTTACATGAAAATCATGCAATAAATCGATTTTGCCCAAAAATAATATTAAATAATTAATTAGAAAATTAAATAATAAAAATTCTAATTAATTAAATAATAATAAAAATAAATAATAAAAACTGAGAAATAAAACATTTCGATTAAATCGAAATTATTCACACAAAAATTAAAATAAATAGTTCAAAATAAATTTTGAACTAGCAAATAAACACATAATTATACATATAAATACCGGCAAAAATACCGATAAAATCTGGGTCATTACAACCTCCCCTCCTTAAAGAAATTTCGTCCCGAAATTTCAAGGTGCAGGAGATTGCTCCCCATCGAACAGCTCGGGGTACTTCTGCCGCATGGACGCTTCCGTCTCCCAAGTCGCTTCTTCATGGTGTTGATTTCTCCACAACACCTTGACAAGCGGTACCTGCTTACGACGCAGGGTCCTATCTTCCCGATCCAAGATCTGAACGGGTCGCTCCTCATAAGTCAGATTCGGCTTGATTACGACCGGATCCACTGAGATTACATGAGTAGGATCATGTACATATTTCCTTAGCTGGGAAACATGAAATACATCATGGACATTAGCCAAACTAGGTGGTAATGCCAATCGATAAGCCACCTCCCCAACTCGTTCTAGTATCTCGTAAGGTCCCACATATTTCGGTCGAAGTTTACCCTTTTGACCAAAGCGTACAACTCCTTTGAAAGGTGAAACCTTAAGCAAGACTTTGTCACCTACTTCGAATGCCAGTGGTCTACGTCGATTATCGGCGTAGGATTTCTGACGACTCTGAGCGGCCTGCATCTTAGACCGAATGACTCGAACCTTCTCGATAGTATCGCGTACCATCTCAGGTCCTAAAGCCACAGAATCACTAATATCATTCCAGCAAATCGGACTCCTACATTTCCTGCCATACAGGGCCTCGTACGGAGCCATCTCAATGCTAGAGTGATAGCTGTTATTATAGGAGAACTCTATCAAGCATAGCATACGTACCCAAGACTGGTGATACTCCAGAGTGCATGCTCGAAGCATATCCTCTAAAGTCTGGATGGTCCTCTCAGTCTGACCATCAGTCGCCGCGTGAAACGCGGTGCTCAACTTCAATTTCGTTCCAAAGGCTTCCTGAACTGATTTCCAGAAACGAGATAGAAACCTCGGATCCCGATCAGAAACAATCTCCCTCGGAACTCCGTGAAGTCGGATTATGTCCTGAGTATACGCCTCAGCTAGACGCTCCATCGACCAGGTCATCTTCATCGGAATGAATCTAGCGACCTTAGTCAACCTATCCACAATGACCCAAATAGCGTTCAAGCCATTGCAAGTGGGTAAGCTCACTACAAAGTCCATAGAAACAGACTCAAACTTCCAGGTCGGAATAGGTAGTGGCTGCAACAGACCTCCTGGTCTCTGATGCTCAATCTTGACCTTCTGACAGGTCAGACACCGAGCAACAAACTCTGCTACATCCCTCTTCATCTTAGGCCACCAGAACTGGCCCTTGAGGTCCTGGTAAAGCTTATTACCACCGGGATGAACAGAATAAGGCGAGTTATGCGCCTCGGACATGATCCTGTTCCTAAGATCAGAACAGTCCGGTACACACCATCTCCCTCGAAAGTGCATACTACCATCAGAAGAGATTGTGAAACCAACGGCTTTACCTTGCCGTATAGCCTCCCGAATCCTAGCGAGCTGTGGGTCGTTCTGCTGACCCTCACGCATTTCCCGAATCAAATCGGGTTCGGCACTCATCGATGTCAGACGAAGTCTGACGGAACCACGGCTTCTACTGAAGCTCAAGCGATGTTTGCGGCTTAGCGCATCTGCAACCAAATTCGCCTTGCCCTCGCAATAGTTGAGCGTCAGGTCGTAGTCCTTAATCAACTCAAGCCACCGCCTCTGCCTCATATTGAGGTCTTTTTGAGTGAAGATGTACTTGAGACTCTTGTGATCCGTGAATACCCTACACGAACCACCATAGAGATAGTGCCTCCAAATTTTGAGCGCGAACACTACAGCCGCTAACTCCAAGTCATGCGTAGGATAGTTACGCTCGTGCACCTTCAGTTGCCTTGATGCATAAGCGATGACCTTCCCACCCTGCATGAGCACACAACCTAAGCCACTCTTCGAAGCATCACTATAGACCTCAAAGCCCTCCTCATCGTTCGGAAGAGTAAGAATCGGAGCAGAGACTAATCTCTGTTTCAACTCCTGAAAAGCTTGCTCGCACGCCTCTGTCCAAACGAATCGGACCTCCTTCTGTAGGAGACTAGACATCGGCCTAGCTATCTTGGAGAAGTCCTGGACGAATCGTCGATAGTATCCGGCTAAGCCAAGAAAACTACGAACTTCCGCCACATTTTTCGGGCTACTCCAATCAACTACAGCCTTAATCTTGGCGGGGTCTACCTTAATGCCTTCTTTACTGATCACGTGACCTAGGAAGGCTACCTCGCGAAGCCAGAACTCACACTTGGAGAGTTTCGCGAACCACTTATGACTCCTCAATATCTCAAGTACCATCCGGAGATGTTCCGTATGCTCAGACTCATCTCTAGAATATACCAAGATATCGTCAATAAATACTACGACACTCTTGTCGAGTAAGTGATGAAATGTCCGGTTCATCTGGTCCATAAACACGGCTGGCGCGTTAGTGAGACCAAAGGGCATCACCTCGAACTCGTAATGGCCGTATCTAGTACGAAAAGCAGTTTTCGGAATATCTTCCTTTTTAACTGGAATCTGATGATATCCAGATCGAAGATCTATCTTCGAAAACACTCCTGCTCCTCGTAATTGATCGAACAGGTCCTCAATCCTAGGCAACGGGTACTTATTCTTGATAGTTACCCGATTCAACTCTCGGTAGTCTATGCACAGGCGCATACTACCATCTTTCTTCTTCACGAAGAGCACAGGTGCTCCCCACGGAGAAACACTAGGCCTAATGAAGCCTTTATCGATCAAATCCTGGAGTTGTGTCTTCAACTCCAATAACTCAGATGGTGCCATCCGGTACGGTGCCTTTGAGATTGGCGCTGTGCCGGGTACTAAGTCGATATGAAACTCGACGTCGCGCTCAGGTGGAACGCCTGGTAGCTCATCAGGAAATACGTCTCTGAAATCCCTCGCTACAGGTATGTCGTCCAATAGAGACTCCTCAGTCAAGTCCCGTACCTGACAAAGAAACACCATATCGCCCTTCTGGCGATGTTTTCTCATCTTCAAGGCTGAGATTACCTTTACTCCTTTCTTAAGGACGAACCCAGAGTAGGTAACTCGGTTGCCCTGAGATCCTCGGAATGTCACTGACTGATCTCGGCAACGAATGATCGCTCGATACCTAGATAGCCAGTCCATGCCAAGTATAACATCAAACTCTATCAACGGAAACTCCTTCAGATCGGCCGTCGCTTGCTCCCCTGCTATCACGATAGGCACTCCTCGGAACTCTCGCTGACAAGTAAAATCCTCTCCCGAAGGGAGAGTAATAACTGAACGAACAGGTAGACTGCCACGAAGGTCTGACCTCGAGGCAAAACTACTAGCCACAAAAGACACAGTAGCACCAGAATCAAATAAGACTAAAGCTAACACACCAGAGACAAGAAATCTACCTGATACCACGTCGGGCTGAACCTCGGCCTCCGCCTCGGTCATACAGTAGACTCGGTTCTTCACCGGAGTCTTTGTCGGTGCTGGGAGCTGCTTAACCTCTGAATCTGGCCTCTTCTCGGGACAAACTGTCGACTTGTGGCCTACCTTACCACAAGTGAAGCAAGTGATCGGAGAACCGTCGCACTTCTTCCCTGGATGGAAGTCTCTGCCACAGCCTCGACAACTCGAACCACCATTACCCTTATGCGAACTCGTGGTCGGAGGGGTACTGCTAGGTGCGCTAAAACGGGGCTTCTTAAACGAAGCTGTAGTCGTCGGAACCGGAGCTCTCTTCTTGCTCGAATCTTCCTCAGAAATCGATGACTGTATCTCAAGTGCCACATCATATGCCTGCTGGAACGTCGTCGCCCCACTACTGATCACGTGAACTCGGATCCTCGGATCTAGCTTCTTGATGTAGCGCTTGACCCGATCCTTCTCTGACGGAACCACAGACGTAGCGAACCTCGATAACTCCGTGAATCGATCAGTGTATGCCTGGACAGTCATCTTACCCTGCGCCAGAGTAAGGAACTCTTCTTGTTTCTGCCACCGCAACTCGTCGGGGTAGAAACGCTCCTGGACCTTATCGATAAAGTCGGTCCAAGTCATAGCATGCAGCGGCTGGTACGCGTCCTTAGCTAACGCCCACCAGTTATCGGCCTCCCCACGTAAGTAATATGCGGCGATCTGCACCCTCTCATGATCGGGACAACACGTCGCATCGAAGAGTTTCCCCATCTCGCGGGTCCAGCTCTCTAAGGTAGTAGGGTCGGCAACCCCATCATATGTCGGAGGTCGATGACGCGCGATGCGATCGAACGTCGACTGCGTACTCGGCGTATGACGACTATGGTGCGCCAAGGTAAGGATTGCCTCCTCGAGGGCCCGCAACCTCTGTCGTCCAGTATGCAACCGGCGAGGTGTAGACATGCTGCAACGCATCACAACAAAAAACATAACAGGAATAGCAAGTCAGTACAAAACCTCACCAAACACATACAAGAAAAATACAAAGAAAAGAGAAATAGAAAGAATCCTATCCCGGTCTTTCTACCCAACTCTTCTCCCTTCACATAGTCCTAGAAAAAAGGTTTTAATCACTCGGGAAGGTAAAGCTCTCAACTCCCGGGTTTAACTCGAATTCCTAGAACTTCACTTAAACCTATTCGGCTCTGATACCAACTGTAACGACCCGACTCGCTTAAATCGGCTCGGAAGAAACCAACGAGTCAAGTAGTTATAAAACTAAACTCAACACTTAGAAAATAATACCAATACCTCAAAATATTATTATTAAACCATAAATGTACAATAACCCACAATCTTGTACAAACTAAGTCCAAAAATCAAATGAACTAAAAATAAAAGTCAAGCGTAACTCTAACCACATGCTAGAGTCTTATACAACAAATGTATATCACAAATCCTGAATCAACGTCTAACAAGTCTAATGCTAAGAAACAAACGAAAACAAACAACAGAAATAAAACACGCATAGCGCCACTCGCCCAACCCAAAAGCTAAGCAAGAGCATCATCATCAGATGTACCTGAAAAACACAACATATCCACCATCAGTGGCGAGTAACATAACTGACTCACCCTAACGGGAATACACAAGTACATAGTAATAATCAAATAACATCATACATACAATCCTCGAAGACACGAGACAACCTCAAGCTCGTAATCCCAAAATCAACTCATCACTCGACATCATCAATCATACGACATCTCTATACTCAAATCTAACTCAGGTGCAATCATTCTAGTTCTAGACCGGACTAGGCTCGTACGGAAGCATCTTACGCAACCGAACTTCTACTATGTCAGGACCGGGCATAAGCCATACACCCAAATCCCACGAACCCATTTCATACTTGGAAATTCGTGTCCCTAATCCCCAATTTATTCTGAGCGTACTAGGAATAACATAGTGAGACTCCAAAACTATTCCGATACCGCGGATGGAATAGGGGCAACGTCTTAACCCAAAACTAAGCATAAGCCATACACAAAGTTAAGGGCGTCTAGAAAAGAAATCAAGCTAAAGGTCTCATCATATCATCATCAAATCATCATAGTTAATTAAAGACAAGAATAAGCCATACTCTTGAAATTAATAATCAAAATCATCGAAGTTAACCCAAGAATTGCCTATAGCCATACTCTTGAGACTAACCAAACATCATATAATCATTCTTAACTCAATCTTTAATCATCTCATCCCAAATCTTTAACTTTCAAGGCTCTTTCTAACACTTTCTTTAACTTTCAAGAACTCTAAAGAACTCAATCAAGATCCTCAAAGAACTCATCTATGACTCAAAGAACTCATCAAGAACACATTCAAGATTAAAGAACTTCAATCAAGAACTCATTCAAGATTCAAGAACTCAATCAAGAACTCATACAAACTCAAACTACACGTATGAAATCATCATCAAACCACACGACATTTTCAACCTCTTTTAATCAAAATTCAACAAAATCAAACCCAATCACCATGATTTCCAAAATATCATAAATCAATCTTAAAAACATGAAAACCACCATTAAAACATCATTCAAAATACTTAAAAATCAGATTTTAAAGATAAACTTCAAAATCATGAATAAACATCAACAATTCAATCAAACATGCATTTAATCAAAGCTATGAACATAGTACTACCAATTAAGTTGAGTTAGTATGTTACCTTGTTGAAGATCAACACACAAATCAACACAAATATGCAGTCCAAGACTCGACACCCACACGGCACACACACACGAGCACACGGCCTGCACCACCACTCGAACACGAACACCACACGAGTGCACCACCAATCACGGCCACTGCACGACCCTAGCAACACGGCACAGCAGCACGGTCACAGCAACACGGCCCCAACCACGAACCTTCACGCACGGCCACACTCGAACAAACCCACGAACAACCCGGAAACAACCCCAACAAATGATCTTGGTTGAAATAATGTGTTTAGGATTGTGTTTAGGATGCTTAAAGATCAATGATGTTTGAATCTTTAAGTTTTGGGCAAGGTAAGATGATGAACAAATGAAGGCTCAATCATCAACAATGGCGTGAGAATGGAGAGAAATAGAGAGTGTTTATGTGCTTAGCAAATTGATGGCAAAGGTTTAGAATGGCAAAAATGGGTTTAAGCCTCACTAACTCACATATAAATAGAGCTAGCAAGGTGTGAACACAAGGCAAGTGGCAAGCCACTCCTTGCATGCCAAATAACCGGCCTCTATGGGAAAATGGGCCAAGTTTGGGCTCTAAATAGGCTCTCGGGATCCATTGGGCCAATTATTGAAATTTACATGAAAATCATGCAATAAATCGATTTTGCCCAAAAATAATATTAAATAATTAATTAGAAAATTAAATAATAAAAATTCTAATTAATTAAATAATAATAAAAATAAATAATAAAAACTGAGAAATAAAACATTTCGATTAAATCGAAATTATTCACACAAAAATTAAAATAAATAGTTCAAAATAAATTTTGAACTAGCAAATAAACACATAATTATACATATAAATACCGGCAAAAATACCGATAAAATCTGGGTCATTACAAATAAGCAAAATAGTGGTAAATTGTCTATAAAGTGGGATGCAAATAAATACCCTTAAGAATCAACTATTATTCCCTCTGTGTGATCAGTACGCATGTAATTTTCCTCAACATCCTCATCATTTGTCGTAAAGTTTTTCGGATAGTTGAAAGGAGAAACATCCTCATAAGCATCATACTCATCCTCATCATCAACATCACCAACGCCGATAATTCCCTTCTTTCCCGGTACAACAATAGACCATTTTTCATTGGCGGGATCAGTTATGTAGAAAACTTGTTTCACTTGTGTAACGAGTATAAATGGCTCATCACTATCATGTAAACGACCCAAGTCTACAAGTGTGAATTCACAAGGGTCATCGTTCTTTACACTCCGTTGTTTTTTATTATCAACCCACTTGCATTTAAAAAGACTAACCTTGAAAGAAGAGTAGTCTAGCTCCCAAATTTCTTGAACTCTCCCATAGTATACCAATTGTGCATCCGCTGGAGATTCATCCTTAGCACTAGCAAAAAATGTAGATGATGCTAAGACAGAAACACCACTATTTTGAACTAATGAGGACTTCTGATGTTGCGCTTCGGTCCAAAATGTATATCCATTGACATTATAACCAGTATGTGTATTAACAGATTCACGAGGATCGAACGCTAACCACTTCACAGTTTCGGAAACACCCTCAAGTTTTTGAGATATTACTTTATCATGAAACCAATCAACAAATGTCTTATTATGCAATTGCATCAGTGCTTTCTTCCCTTTTGAAGGATTTTGACGACGTAGTATCTTCATGTGCTCATTACAAAAAGGATGCACTTCAGAAACATGATGTAACACATACAAGTGTGCTTGTAGACGTTTTTCTCTAGAAGGTGTTACTAGTTTTGAGCCACTTGTACCCTTACCATCAGGGTGTTGTTCATGTCGGGAGTTTGGAAGTCCAATAGAATCCAGAGCAGCTAAATACTCTGCAACAAAATTCCCAACCTCGTCGCTGACAACACCTTGAATGATACTAGCCTCAGGTTGTGCTGGATTCCTTACTTTATTTTGCAAAGAACCCATATTTCTTTCAAAAGGATAACACCACCTCAAATAAACTTGACCTAAAAGCTTGATTTCAAGAACTAAATGAACAACTACATGGACCATTATGTCAAAAAATGTAGGTGGAAAATACATCTCAAATTTACATAGAGTTTCAATCACATTTGCCTGAAGTGCATCAAGTTTGGCAGGATCAAGCACTTTACTGCAAATCGTGTTAAAAAATGAGCATAGTTCAGTAATAACATACATCACATGTTTTGGAAGTATCGCACGAATTGCAATTGGTAAGAATACTTGCATCATCATATGACAATCATGAGATTTCATGCTTCCTAAATGCAACTCACCATTTAAAGAAACAAATCTTTTCATGTTAGATGAGTATCCTGATGGGACCTTAATGTCATACAAACACTTGCAAAATTTTCGCTTCTCTTCTTTGGACATTGTATAGCAAGCTGGAGGCAAATAATACTTCTTGTCAACTTTCACTTGTTCCTCTTTCCCTTTATCCTTCTTCCCAACATCCTTTTTCCTTTTCCTTTTACGTTTAACCTGATCTTCACTCATCTCTTCATTGTTGTCATCTCTCGATTTCTTTTTTTTTTTCTCTCCTGAATAATAGGCCATAGTTCAGGTCGAATCCCCTCTTTTTCAAAGTACTTTCGCACAGCCTTTCCATCCTTTCATTTTTTAGGAATGTTCATCAGAGTCCCGAGAATAGCGTCGCATACATTTTTCTCTATATGCATCACATCTAGACAATGTCGAACTTGCAAGTCTTTCCAGTACGGAAGCTCCCAAAAGATGGACTTCTTTTTCCACAACCCACCTGCCTCATAGCCTTTCTTACCAAATATCATTTCAACATCTTTAACTTGGTCGAAAATCTCATTGCCAGTGAGTCGTCCACGCGCTACACCACCTTTGACTTTACCATTAAATGCCTTCTTCTTTTTACGAAAAGAGTGACAAGCTGGGAGAAACTTTCCGTGGTTAACAAACACATGCTTGCAATTTGGAATCCATGTAGATTCCATGTCATCCATACAAATGGGGCAAGCTTTCTTTCCTTTATTTTTATAACCTGATAAATAGCCATATGCTGGAAAATCATTGATGGTGCAAAACAGCATTGCACGCAAAGTGAACACCTCATTAGAATAGGCATCATACATAGAAACTCCTTCATTCCACAACTTTTTCAAATCATCAACAAGTGGTCTAAGATACACATAAATGTCGTTTCCGGGCTGTTTAGGACCAGAGATTAAAAGCGACAACATGATGTACTTGCGTTTCATGCACAACCACGGAGGCATATTATAGATGACAAGAAGCACAGGCCAAGTACTATGCTTAGTACTAAGAGATCCAAACGGATTCATTCCATCTGTACAAAGCCTAAGTCTTAAATTACGATCTTCCTCCCCAAATGTCTTATGTAGCCGATTGATAGTCTTCCACTCAGGAGAATCGGCTGGATGTTTGAGAAAACGACTTTTGTTTTTTCTAACTGCGTGCCACCTCAAATTCTCATCATCATTTTTATTGAAAACAGACGCTTTAATCTAGGAATTATTGGAAGATACCACAACACCTTTACCGGTGGCCCTATTGTATTCCCATCTTCTTGATGCTTGTAGCGTGGCATTTTGCACTGTGGACATTTGTCCAAATTCTCATACTCATTCCTATATAATATACAATCATTCGCATAAGAATGTATCTTCTTATACTCTAATCCGAATGGACACATGAGTTTTTTTGCAAAATAAGTTGACTTTGGAAGGTCGTTGTCATCAGGAAACATTTCACTTACTGCTTCCAAAAATATAGTGAAACAAGTGTCACTCACATTAAACTATGACTTGATATTGAAGAGGGTCAAAACAGCTGAAAGTTTAGTGAATTTTGTACACCCTGGATAAAGTGGTTGTTGAGAAGCGTTTGTTATAGACTCAAACACACGTGAATTTTTACCTACTTCATCCTGAACACCCTCCAACATCTCATCCAAATGATCCATACCATCAACAACTTCATCATCAATATTCTCACACTCATAGTCCATTTGTGTTTCCTCACCTATAGGGATGCTATCTTCTTGCATGTTCATGTCACTCGCACCTGAGTTTTCTTCATACACTCCCTTCTCACCATGCCACAACCATATATGGTATTGAGGCCTAAACCCGTTACGAAGTATATGCTCCCGAAGCAACAAAACACTATCAACCATGGAAACATTGCCACACTTAACACAAGGACAGTAAAAATTGGTTGCACTCGTCCTAGCTTGATGTTCTACAGCAACATCACAAAATTCGAGTACCCCATCCACAAATTCGGATGACTCAATGTTACCATACATCCATGAACGGTCTTTTCTCATCCTCTAAAAAATTAATAAAAACACATGTTATAACACTATTTAAAAACATACTATAACATATTCGTGCTCATTTAATCATAAAACAACATTGCATAAACTATGGCCATTCTTCACAGTCTTAAAAATATCTACTTGGTGAGAGGTATGCTTTAAATAAAGTAGTATCTAGTGATAAACTACCCTCTCCGAAAATATAAAGGAAAATAAGATTTTTTGGCATGCTTTAAATATATTTAAACAGTTTAAACATGCTATCTTCAAATATAAAAGCTTTTAATTATTGTTTATATATACATTTAAAAATGTTATCTTCAAATTTTTAGAGAACCTTTTAATTAATGTTTTATAAATTACATTTAAACATGATATCTACAAAAACTAGTGAAATTAGTTGCAATAATATGTAACCTAATACAATAAAAAAAAATCCCACATAATCAAGGATATGACCAACATTCCCTCCCCAAAAACATATCATATAACCTATATTATAGTACAAGACAAGATAATATCACAGCCAATTAAATAACAAAAGTGATAGCAATATCAAATCAAATAATTTAAGCTATAGTATAACACAAAGTGCAATCCCCATATGACCTATAAAATAAATCACAAACTAGGAAGCGCCACCCCATTTTTTTCTTTTTGATATTGAGCCACCATAATTTTCACAAGCCGAGCTCTAAGAATATTTACGAGCCGAGACAAGCTTAGTGGTGCTCGGTCTCAATTCGTTTGATAAGCACCTCTAGTTGAATGTTATTCTACTTCTAATTTGCAATGTTGTGTAGGCAAGATTAAAAACAATCAACTACATATAATTTTATAAAAATTAAATTAACTCTGCAAAGTTTAAACTCCATCCCTGCAAAGTTTGAACTTAATCAAATACTCCCCATATTACAATGAATTACCGTAATCCATATTATTCATATTCGGAAAGTGACAAATTAATGAAACACTTTTGCTAATGAATAGTCTAGTAAAATACACAAATTAGATTGCTTCTAGTTTCATTACATATGAAACCAATGATCATATAATAAATTAATAGCAAATTGGGTTTAAATAACAACGAAATTTTGAAAAAGTTATAAAAGATATTTCCGAAATTTACCCAAATAACATAAAATTCAAACAAAATCTAATTAAAAAAAAAACAACAATACCAAAAAACACCAAAAATTGCAACATAAGAAAACAATTGAATAATTACATTAAAAGCATAAATCGCATCATACCAAGCACAAAAAGAAAACAAAGATTAATCAATCTTGACAAATTAACAGATTAGGGTTCTAAAATTTACAAAAAATGGTCATCAATCAAAATAATTGAAATGAAGAGTGGGAGGAGAGTGAAATACCTCGAGCAGAAGCCGAAGCAGAACAAGGCACGAACACGAGTAGAAGCAGAAGCAGAACAAGGCACGAACACGAACAGAAGCAGAAGCAGAACAAGGCATGAACACGAGCAGAAGCAGAAGCAGAACAGGGCACGAGCGCAGCAGAAGAAGAAGCAGAACAGGGCACGAGCAGAAGCAGAAGCGGCGCACGGCTGAGGTGGCTTTGCTGACAGGCGCGGTGGTTTCCGATCTGGCGTGGTTTCGCGGTGGTCAGTTCTTCGATAGCTTAGGGTTTCTCTTTTAGTAGCAGTGGTAGTGTAACTGTGTGTAAGTAGGGGGCGGGGTTTAATTTCTTTTGGTCAGTTTTTCTTTGATTGTTTTTAATTTTTGTTTTGAGTAGGGGGCGGGGTTTAGTAATCACGTTTTAAATTTTTGTTTTTTTCCACTTATCTGCTCCGTGTCGTATACTAGGGGAGCAGATTTTTTTTATTGTACTTACTGCTCCGCTATAATAAAAACCCAGAGCAGATACTTATTTTTTAAAAAAATATACCATTATCTGCTCCGCTATTTTAAAATAGCGGAGCAGATATAGAGTGGTAGATAGGGTTTTTTACTTTCTGCTCCACTTTTTAAAATAGCGGAGCAGATATGGAGTGGTAGATAGGGTTTTTCCCACTAGTGGCACCACCACCAGCCACCGCAGCCGTGTCGCCGGAGCCGTCTGATCGTAGCCGCCGCCGCTTGCTACCGCCGCCGTTTGTTGTTCCCCGTAGGTAGCAGCTTCGTTGTTTGCTAAGTGTATATGTATATATGTGTATATGCATATATATATGCGTGTATGTGTATATATATATATATAATTTATCTTTTTATTTTCTTTTTAAATCTGGGATTAAAGAATGTAATTATACATATAATTAAGCAATTAATATTATTAGCTAGCAATTTATGGGAGGTCTTAGGATAGGTTAGAGCTGCTGGATATTTTAGGACTCAAGTTTAATATTATTGTCTTTTATATTATAGGCGAGGAATATTACTTAGGCGAATTCTAAAGGAAAGGGTGGAGTACCGCCAAGTTTATTCGAGGTACGCGTAGTTGATAAGTTTTCAGACGTAGTATCATGTTAGGACTTTGCGTATTTCTATCATGATTGTCAAGATATGTGAATTTGTGGAACATGACTGTTTGTGATGAATTTAATTGTTTGTATAACCTGTGTTTACAAACCAATCAAGAAAAGAATAGGAAGGATTATAAAAGAGAATATTGCATGAATAGGTTCTTTGAATATTTCATGCTTCATTAGTAGCAATTTACTTTGCATATGGACAGGTTGCCCCTTTCAAGTTATTAGTAGCAATTTATTTTGCATATGGACAGGTTGTCCCTTTCAAGTTTATTAGTAATGCATGAATAGATTCTCCGAATATTTCATGCCCTTTAATAGCTTTGGGATACCACTTAAGACATAGGTTCTTAATGGGAATCTCGTTAAATAGACAAGAGTTCAGTGTGTTTTATCTGAACAATAATTAAAACAAGTGTTATGTGGATTGTATGATGTGTGTGTGCTTGTTATGTGTAATAACTCTCAAGACACTAATCACTTAAAGTGAAAGATTCGGGTAAGCATTAAAGCTCTAGACAAGTGCACGTCTGGAGTATTGGCATGGATGTGAGTTGGGGTCACGGCAGGTCTCGTGACTTTAAGGGAACCGTAGGATACACGTGTTCCATTAGCGGATTGAGCTCATTCCTTTATTTGTGACGTGGGTAGCTCCCATTGTCACCTTCTAGGCATAGACAACTCGCCCGGTGCTTACACTGGCTTCGGCTCTAGAGGGCCACCTAATAATCAATGTGTTTAACAAGGGAATAATAACTAATTACTCACCATAGCAATTAAGTTTTTGACATGATTTTTATATGCAATAGATCTGTATGCTTATTCAATTGCCGTACTCAGCTTTGCTGACGCCGTACAAATTTGGTCTTGTTAATATCTTGACCCTGTGATGACCCAATTATTAGTGAGCAGTTGTTCAGGGTCAAGGTAAGTTTGTGCAGGAATTCAGGGACGATTATGAGCTTGAGTGATGAGCAGTATTCTCAACATTAATAAGTTTTGAGAAATATTTTTTCCAAATTTGATTTAACTTATAGTTTGGTTAACCTTAAAACATTTCTTTTATTTAGGCTGGATTTATTTACAATATCTTTCGTTTGAGTTTGACTAATAATTCCAGGGCCGCAATGGTTCCAAGTTGTAATAGATTTAATTTCTTTTAACTTAACTTACGTACTATTTTATTTCCGCTGTAAAATTCTGAGTAAGCCAATACGTTTCCACACGTGACGTTAATACTTTAATAATTCTCGGTATTTCTTGAAAATATCAGTTATACTTTGATGAGAATTATTGGGGTGTTACATTTGTCGCGATAGACTACTAAAGGTGGTTATGCTTGTCCATGTTGTCATAAGGAAACAAAACGCACGTCACTAAAGCATAAGGGCGGTTATTTGTGTCATCGTCGTTGGCTTCCACTTGATCATAAATGGAGAAAAGATGCTTCTTTTGATAATAAATGTGAGAAAGGACATGCACCAGAACCTCTAAGTGGAGATGATGTGTTGCGGAATTATACTCAATTTACACAAGAGAAATTCGTAAAGATTGAATCAAAGAAACGAAAAAGGGATGTTGTAAATTGTTTTTTTATGGTTGGAACAAGAAAAGCATTTTCTTTGAGTTGCCTTATTGGAGCAAGTTGAAAATTCGACATAACTTGGATGTTATGGACATTCAAAAGAATGTCTCTGATAATATCTTAGGAACCTTAATGAATATAAAAGGTAAAAATAAAGATACCATAAAGGCATGGATGGATTTAATGAAAATGCGAGTAAGGAGTGAGTTACATCCAATTGTCGATGAAAACAAACTTCAAGTGCCGGTTGCATGCTATTCTTTGAGCACAATTGCAAAGGCTGCCATACGTCACATGTTTGCTGAATTGAAATCTCTCAATGGATATTTATCAAACATATCCCGGTGTGTCAAAGATAATGGAAAAATTATTTCATGTATGAAGAGCCATGCTCATCATGTGTTTATTAAACAATTGCTTCCCCTTGCAATTTATGGTTTCTTACCTAAACATGTGTACGAGCCTTTAGTTGAGTGAAGTTTCTTCTTCAGAGACTTATGCTCTAGAAACTTAACTGTTAGGCAACTTGATGTCCTTGAAAAAAAAAATTCCTTACACATTGTGAAAGCTAGAGATGGTTTTTCCACCTGCTTTTTTTGATGTCATGGTGCATTCGGTGATACACTTAGCCACTGAAGCAAAGATTGCTGAACCTGTTCGATATCGTTGGATGTATCCAGTTAAGAGGTATTTTATATTGATTCTTATTTATTTTTTTAATTTTTGTAAATATGTATAAGGCAAGTATTTATAAATTCATAAATTTTTATAGGTACATTCGGACATTAAAAGCTTATATTCATAATAGAGCATATCCGGAAGGGGGTATTGCTGAAGGTTATTTAGCAGATGAGTGTTTAACATTCTGCTCTAGATACATGAAAGACATTGACACTAAATTTAACTGTCCAACAAGGAATGATGACAATGAAGTGATTGTGAGGTTGTTTCAAATTCTAATCTTGAAATTTTCAGACCACTTGGACGTTGTATTGGAAATGTTGTGCAAATGCATCTCGATTACGAGGAGTGTGGTCAAATACATTCCTATATTCTTCAAAATTGTGATGAACTTATTGAGTTTACTAAGTAAGTCTTAAAATACTTTAAATTTTGTTATTTATATTTTTTTTAAAAAAGCACACATCATTTTATGAATAAATTCAATTACCACAGGGAACACAAGTTAGAACTTCAAAAAGAATGCCCAAGAAATGTGGAGAAGAGGCACAAAGCACAATTTTCGAAATGGATACTGGAGCATGTATGTTACATTATATTGTGGCTTTGTTGTATAAGTATTTCAAATAATATCTTGATTAACATTGATAAACTACTTATTTTCATAGGTTTGAAAGTTGCACAATGAAGGATGTGTTGATGAAGATTTGTATAACTTGGTTTGTGGTCCTTCTAGAGTTGTGAGGCAATATAAAGGATAAATTGTTAACGGATATAGGTTTCACACTCGTGATCGTTCAGAATGTAGAAAAACCCAAAATTGCGGGGTAATGATACGAGGTGATGACACATCGGACAAGGAATACTTTGGTGTTTTGGGTGACATATATGAGATACGGTATCCTGGAAGAAATTGTGTTTTTATTTTCAAATGCAATTGGTTTGATGTGGGGCACATGGGTAGAGGCTATAAGGTAGATGAAAATTGATTCACTAGTGTGAATAAGATGAGATCTTTGAAAATTGATGAAGTTTTTGTTCTTGAATCACAAGTGGAACAAGTTTTTTATATCGAAAATCCAAAGGACGTGGATTGGGACTTTGTGGTAAAGGCACAACCAAGAGACTTTTATAATATGGCTAGTGATGATGTTGACACACAAAGTATTGATGTGGAGGTTGTTTATCAACAAGTTGAGATTGAAGTGGACGTTGAGGAGGGGAGTTTGAGTTCTTCTATGAGTGACTTTTGCATCGAGTCATTAGCCACCAATGCATTTGTGGTGGAAAAGGAAGCTAAGGTTGTTGAAATGGTTAAAGATTTGATTAAGGAAAATGGAGGTGATGATGAATTCATTAATGACGGAGACATCGAAGTGTTTGATACTTCATCTGATGAAGAAGAAGATTTTGATTCTGAGACTTAAGTGTGAATGAAAAATTTTAATGATATGATATTTCAATGCTTGTTAAAGATCTTTATGTGTTTATTTTTATGTTTTTTTGGTGGACTTTATTAGATTGAGCTTTGTATTTGCTACTTTAAATTAGAGCTGATCAAGATTAGCCAGGCCCGATCGGCCCAAAAATTTTGCGGGCTTTGGCACACTTAAAATAGTAGTTTTTAGTTCAAAAGCCCGGCTCGGCCCGAAAAGCCCTCTTAAGGCCCGCCAAGCCCGCCTAAAAAATCCGAGCTTTGGGCATAGTTATTCAGTTAAGGCCCGACCCGGCCCGACTTTTGATCACCTCTATTTTAAATGTATTAAACCTCTTTTTTTTTTTTTAGTAATTACTTTGATTTACATATATATAATATCTTTTGTTTGACTAATTTCATATCATAGTAATAATAGTAGATATATATTATAGTTTTGTTTCAGGAATAGGGTGAGGGTAATATTTTCTTATTCAGAAATCAAAGATGGTTGGAAGAGGAGGAGGAAAAAATGTAGGTAATCGGAGTATTCCCCCTAGAAGACTACAAAGTATGAATCAATCAGTTCGAAATAACCCGACTAATATTCAGAATGGTCAGTTAAAGTGGGACACCATTTAGATCATTTGTTTTGAAGCATGGATTCTTATATGTTTTTTTAATTATTACTATTGCAGGATTGAGGACAAAATCCAATATTGTTGGAGATGAGCATGGTCGTCATTTGTTCAGTGAAGATGATGTGAGCTCAACTGTTAGAAGTAAGGATGCTTATCATTAACAAGTTTGTGTTATAAAAGTTTTATACAAATTCACATTTTAATATTTTTGTTTGGCATATTATAGATTTGAATAGACAACGTACAAGCTTTACTCTAGATAAAGAACACGAATCTCTTATATTGAATGATCACAACAATGTTGAGCATGTCATAAATGCTTCACATCAAGATGAAGAGAATGTACTGAATGATGGTGAATCTGGAGGTCTTGTCACTGCAAGGAATAAAGGTATGATGCCCCCTATACTAATTAATCAAGCATTTTATTCTTTTGTTGGGTTCATGATTTACACTAAATAAATATATGATAGAGTGTACACTTGGTAAGAGAAAAAGAATGAGTAAGCCAGCTGAAAGGATTACTCAAGCTGTTGAAGTAAATGAAGCTGCAAACCCAATACCTAGAGAGGTGCAAAATAATGACCATGTTGATGAGTGTGATTAAGGAGATATAGAAGGTTTGAATGAAGGTAACTTGCTCTCACCTAATCCCTTCCCTCTTTTGAAAAATTAATGATAATTTAATATAATCTTTTTCTCCCTTCATTTATGAAGCAACAAGTAAGACCGTCGGAAAAGGAAATAGAGGAAAGTACAAGAGTACTGTGGTTGATATGAAAATTAAGGGAAAGGGATCAAAACTAAAACTTGAGATACCTGATGAAATTGATCGAGCAATTGTTGAAAATGCACGACATTTGGTGAATGAGTGTGGTCGTGTAGTGAGGACAAGAGCTCCTTTGAATGTTAAGAATTGGGAAGAAGCTTTTTCTATGGCAGGGGATAGTATGTGGAAGGAGATAGAGGTAATGTTATATACTAAGTTCAACATAACAATTTATTTTTACAAATTTGACTATATTTACCCTTATACTCTTTTACGTTACTTTGCTAGGATAAGTTTCAAATTGCTAAGTCAAGTCATTACTTAAAGATGTATGCCTTCGTTGTCGAAACCATGCAACGCTTGTATAGGTTATGGAAATGTCGACTACATTACTACTACAAAAATCCAAAATGCGGAAAAACTGACCAAGAACGTGAGAAAAATCCTCTTCCTGATCTTCCCATAGAGCAATAGAAATATTGTGTAAAACATTATGGATCAGAAGAATTTAAGGTAGTTTTGGACACATTTTATAGGTAGTGTTGTTATGCGTACCTTGATTCTTTATAACAAATTTTTTTTTCCAGATTGTAAGTAAAGGGAACTCAAAAAACAGATTGTCTGACAAAAGGGCTACCCATACTACTGGGAACTTGACTTTTGTTGAAGTTGAGGATATATTGGTAAAACTTTTTTTTTTATACATATGTATGACTTAATTAATTATATGTACAAGTTTTATAAAAAATATTACAAATAATATATGATCAATGTCAGGCAAAGAAGAACAACAATGTGAAACCGTCTGTAGATGTGGTGTGGCTAATTGAGCATACACAAAAGAATGAAAAGGGTGACTTAGAATGGGCTGGCACAACACGATCGAGAACAATTCATGTATGTATTCAAGTTTTCAACAAACGTCATTGTTTTAGTATAATACACATGCTTTGTAGTTTTACAACCTTAAGTAACTACTTTTTTTTTTTAAGGATCAACTCAAACGTAGTTAAAACTACAAAGATCTGGGTATATTCGTGGTAAGGGAACTGTTGTACGTGGTTATGTGAAAGGAAAACAACAAGTAGTTTAAAGAAAACTGGTGGAAGAACAACAAGGGAAAATACAAGAGCAAGAAGAAAGGATAAGGGAGTTAGAAGAAAGCCAGCATAAACAAAAACAAGAATTTGAAGAAATCCAAAAGAGACAAAAACAAGAATTAGAGGAACACAAAGCACAACAAACATCAGAAATGGAGGCTTTCAAACAAGACTTACTACGCCAAATTGCAAATACAGGTGTCCAGTAACTACTTTGGCTTTTATGTGCTGACAAGGTAAAAATATTTATGCTTTATAATCTTACAGACACACACTCTTATATGTGCTCATAGTGTGGAACTGCTTTGGTTTTGTGGTTGAGTATTTAGCGATTTAATTTTGGCTTTGTGGTTAGTTGTAAACTTGTAATAGTTATGAATGAGGGTGTTTGTTGGCTGTGTTATGCGTTTGTGGTGGCTTATGAAGGGTTTTATATTTTGAATCATTATTGAACATAGGTTTTGAAACCTTCTCCAATGGGGAGTAGTCCAAATTATAAAGGAAACTTTTCCGAAATTTTTACTCACCATTTTAATTATGAGGCTATTAATTATAAAGGAGTATTTAACGGTTTCTTTATGGCTTTATAAAATTTTCTGGTTAGTTGTAGTAGTTGTGAATTGTTGGTTGTTTGTGTTGTCTTATGAAAGGTTGTATATTTTGGATCATTGTACATAGGTTTTGAAACCTTCTCCAATGGGGAGTAGTCCAAATTATAAAGGAAATTCTGCTGAAATTTATACTCAAACATATCTTTAATATTTTTAAGAGGTTACCAAATAAAAAAGACTAATATGATAAGAGTTTATTCATAGTTTAGATTTTTTTAAAATGAAAATTAATTTTTTTTTGGGATTAAAATTAGAAGTTTGTTATTATTTATTTTTCATATAATAAATTACATACTAACATTGAATTTTTTTCTTCATTAAATTTAAATGTATTGCAGGTTGTCGGAATAGATCGATGAACTTATATTTTTGGTACAATGCATGATTGAAGCTACAACTATGATATCCACTTCCTTTTGGTTATTAGCATTGTTAATACTTTTGTTATTAGAATTATAATTACTAAGTAGCAAATGATGGATATTTTGTGTAATGATGTAAGAAACAAAACTTCTATGGTATTTTGTAATGACATATATTCATGTAAATATATTATATCATTTCGTATTGTAAAAACTATTTAGTATCATGATCAATTACACATAATTTATTGCTATATTGCCAAATATATTCATTTGGCAAAAAAAAAAAAATTTAGCAAATAATCTTTTGCAACAACAATGTCGTTGAAAAACATTAGAAAGTCATTCTTTTGCAACGAAAATGTCGTTACAAAATAATGTACAACTAATCTTTTGCAACGACCTTAATTGTTGCAATAGAAAGTCATATTTTTGGCGGAAAAAACTTGTGTTTTGTAACGACATTTTTTTGGTAACGGCAAAAGTCGTTGCAATATATTTTATTTTTTGCAACCAAAAAAGTCATTGCAAAAGCTTTCGCTACGACTTTATGCGCAACGACCCTGCAACGACAAAAGTCGTTGCAAAAACAATGTAGTGCAACGACTTTTGACTTTTTGCAACGACTTTTGTCGTTGAAATAAATGCTTTTTCTTGTAGTGATTATTATAGTAAATTTGAAGTTATAATATAGTGATGAGAATATGTGTATAGAATTTTTATGGTGGTACAATGACAAGGTATATACAAAAAAATATTTTAGGATAAGACATCCATGAAAGGAGGAATAAATGATTATGGTTTGGAGGTGCATGTGAGGGATATCTATTATACTTAGAACAGTTTGGAAGTAATTAAGAATACTGTGATGAGGTATTTATATTGTGGTGACGTATAATTGATGACAAAAATTTACATTTAAGAGTAATACGTCCATAAATTTCGAACTCTATACATGATGAAATGTATTAAATAAATTGGAGCATAGAATGATTTATATATTGTTGAGGAATTGCATACGAAAAAAAAAATTAAAGAAGAAATAAAATTCTTATGGATAGCATTCAAGAAAATAAATTTATATATGATGAAGTTTAGACGTTTAGTTGTTTAATTCAAACCTAAAATGTATGTTTTATATTTGAGGGTGAGTGAAATTATGAATATTTGAGATTATATTTATACATTAGAGGAAAATAATTAAGAAGTGTATTTTTGATGTGGGAATGTCAACTCTTTTACTTATAAAATACTTCCGAAATCACGTTTATAGGAATTCATGAAATGTTATTTATTAAATATATAATGTCTAATTTTGGAGATATATATATCGATTGAATATTAAATTATTTTGAGGATAATATTTTGGATGAAATTGAGATTAATAGATTTGCAATCCATTTTTTACTTGAAGTGTTTTTGAGCTTGGAGGATAAGCTACACAAATGAATCATTTTATAAAGAAAATCTTCAATATTAGTGCAATTTATTTCTCTTTTACAAGAAAACAAGGACTTTTGTTTAAGTAATTTCGAAAAACATTTTTTTTTTTTGGAGATTTGGTAGGTTACAAAATTGAAAAGATACATGTGGTGTCATGTATTGATAATGTCGGCTCTTTTGTGTTCATGCATAAGTACTAAGCAAAGTAGACAAATGTTTTTTAAACTCTTATTCATTATTTATTTGTTTGCCCAATGGGAAATCATTGAATGCGCCAAAGTGTATAAAGATTTACCTTTTGAGCATAGGAGAGTCTGATTTTCTATCTAATTTTATAGAGTTTGATTTTGGTGACCTAGATGTTATTTTGGATATAGATTGGTTGAATACTTGTAAAACTAAAATAGATTGCAAACTAAGAAAAATAAAAAATGAAGCAGTCAGGGAATGATTTACACTTAAGAATGTCTCGGAGATTCGAAGTTTTCTAAGCTTGGTTGGGTATTATAAGAGGTTTGTTAAAGACTTTTACAAAATAGCAAGACCTATTACCAAACTTATGAGAGAGGAAACAAAATTTGAATGGGATGATAAATGTGAAGAGGCGTTCCAATCCTTAATACGGTTGACTACTGCCCCAGTTTTAGCCTTATTCGATGGGATTGAGGGATTTGAGGTTTATAGTCACTACTACAAAACTAGGCTATGACAACACTTCAAATGTGTTGTTATAAGGCTTTAAAATGTTGCATAAAGCCAAATGCAACGCTTTCAAAAGTATTTCAATAAGTCTTGTTGCATTAAGTTAATGCAACGCTTCTTTAGGGATATAGCAATGTTTTATTAAAGCGTTGCATAATTTTTAAAATACAACGCTTTAAAGTTGCAACGTTTTTTAGCACATATGACAACGCTTTTTAAAATTCATAGGTAAATAATTGCAACATTTTTTTTGGCAAATGCAACACTTTTGAAAAATTTTATGCAATAAATAACAACATTGTTTTCAATTATATGCAACACTTTTGAAATATTCATGCAACATATTTTTAAATTATGGGCAACCAATTTACAACAATTAATTTCCAAATTGCAACACTTTGTTTATATAATATAAACATATATATTATGTCGTATGTACTTTCGTATGAGGTTTTGAACAATTGAAATTGAATACTTAAAAAGTTCATAATATTATAATAGTTCAGAAAATGCTAAAGCATAAAAATTAAATACTAGTTTCGGATCGGTTGCACTATAAAATATTAAATTTGGATCAGTTGTACTTTCTAAAATTACATTCGGATCACTAGGACCCTCATGCATGATATATATTTCAATTCTTCGTTCGACGATCCTTATATACATGTATCTACAAAAAAAAAAAAAACTTTGGATTCTTCCTTGAATAAGCTAATCATGCATCTTCATACCCTGTGACAAAGAAAAATTAGATTGTCATCACTAGCAACATAATATATCTAAAACATCTAACAAATGACGTCAAATGTGGTCACAAATTTCAGTTAATGCATAAAAGTAATTCAAAATATCAAACACTAATAGGATGGTTATAGCTTATGCTCCTCGTCAATTAAAACCATATGAAGTTAATTAATTATCCCACCCATGACATTGAACTTGCCGATATAGTATTTGCCTTGATAATTTGGAGAGATTATGTAACGACCCGATTTTTTTGACTAAAATAGAACTAATTAATACCCACAAGAAATCGAGTCATTACTCTAACTACTATCCCAAAACAAAGTCAAATTACTACTACCAATATAGTTTAACCAACCACCAAAATAGTACGAAAGTCCATAGTCCACATTAAAGCCTAACTAGTCAACCACGCTACCAAACTCTGAGTACAACACTATAAATGCGGAAAGTAAATCTAATCTATTACATAGTAGAGTCCACAAGTCACTCGCACTCAATCCCAGCCGAAGCACAAGTAAACAGCTACTCGTCATCATTACCTGAAAAAGATATATATATATATATATATGTCCACTGTCAGTGGCGAGTAACTACGCTGCTTAACCCAAATGTGGGACTTAAACCACATACATAAAATACAACATCATCAAATAAAATAATAAGCAACCAATCATCATAACCAATATCATCACATAATAACGTACCTGGCATCCAACGCAGCAGATCAACATACACATATACAAACGAAAAACCGAGACAAAACCGACACTCCTCAAAAACTGAAACTGGAAACCAAATTGGAAACCAAAACTGAAGACTCGAAAGTCCAAACCGACAGTCCAATACGACTTAAAACCGAGAGTCCAATGCGACCTCGAAACCAACCGATAGTCTAGTCTTAGCTCGTTGGTCGACCTATGCACCTTCCAACTTTCCTAACACATGCCGGGACGAACCAATGCGTCCAAATCCCATAGCACTCGAATGCGAGTACTATGTCTAAGTAATGGCCATGACTCCTAAGTTAGCAACCAATGCGTCACCAACCTAGATGGCAACACATCCTAAGACCAAGAACTACCCCGCAAATATCGAACACAGGGCAGCGGCTACGACTTTAACCCAAATTAGCAACCTATGCGTTACTAAGATAGGCAACTTAAAAATACGAAAATACCAATATGATCGTAAAGATCAATATTCAATACTTATAAATTCCAAAACATTTCGAATTAACCAAAACCAACGAAAACTCAATTAAACCACCTATATGATTCGAAAATCCAAGAAACCGACCCAAAACAAGATTCATTAAAACTATCCGTGAAAACCAAGAATTATCAGAGATTAAGAAAAACTAATTAAAATTTAAATATAACTTGGAGAAAGAACTTAATTCAAAATCCAACTTGAAAAGTCATTTATTTAATCATAAAATATTTATTCAATATTTACAAGAACTTAAAGAACTCATCAAGCAATATACACGCATGAACTAAAAACAAACATGAAATTAATTAAATAAATTCAACAATATTATTAAATCATAACAACATAATACTCATGATCGAAGTTACTAAATTAACCTTAAATTACCAAATCATACATGATTTAATCAAGAATTAATCATTCAATCATACATTATTTCACATGCATAACATGGAAAAAATATGAGAATTGTTCATCATTTTATTCAATTCAATCCTATGTTAATCTATGTCAACTTAATTACCAAATTCGAGTTTAAACATCTAGTTACCAGGATTAACGCAAGATTAACAATTAACCGATGAACGAATGATTAAGGAACATGATTCACGATCAACAATACAAGGCCAACACGACCCAAGTAGAACGGTACCACCAGCATCCTAACACGCACGACTCAGCAACACGACCATCGCACGACCACCAACGCAGCACCACGCCTAGCCCCATCGACCACCGTAAACCACCGCGCTCACACAACCGTGCACCACCATGACAACAGCAACCACCATGAGTAGCACATCCACCCTCGACCATGCACAGACCCACACACACGAACCCAAATGCACCAACCCGAAATCAACCCAAACCAATTATCTTGGATGAAATATTTGATAAATATTGAACTACAATAGAGATGTAGTTTAATGGTGTTTGAATCTTGAATTTTAATGTGGATTGTGTTGAAGAATGTGGATGGAGAAATATGGGTTTGTAATGGTGTTTCTAGTAAGATGATGATTAGAGAGTGTTTAATCAAGTGGTAAAGTGTTTACTAGCAATTTGAAGTGGTAAATGAATGGTAGTCCCAAATCCTCCTCTAGTCCCATATATATAGAGGATGGAATAGATTAAGGAGCCAAATCATGGGTATAATCCCCCATGATAACCGGCCATATGGGGCTTAATTAGCATTTTGGGCCAATTAATTCCAACTTAGAAAAACTAAGCCTAATTAATAAAAATGCAAAATAACAAATCAAAAATAAAATAAAATAAGCCATGACATAAAATAAAATCCCAACAATTCACCCAAAAAATCATATTAAAACTGGGGATATTACAGTCACCCCTCCTTAAGAAAATTTTGTCTCCGAAATTTCCATAAGTAGGCACAATCAAACAAAACTAATCATACCGAAAGAAAATAAAGACATCGGGAAGATCACATACCCGCTCGGAATAACTCAGGATACTTCTCCTGCATAGATGCTTCGGTCTCCCAAGTTGCTTCCTCGGTCTGTTGACTCCTCCATAGCACCTATACTAGAGATTCTACCTTCTGTCGGAGCTTCCTATCCTGTCGGTCCAAAATCCAAACTGGAAACTCCTCAAAAGATAGGTTCGGCTCCAGATCCGCAGAATCCATTGTCACCACATGTGAAGGGTCACTAACGTACTTCTGCAACTGCGAAAGATGGAATACGTTATCTACCCCTAGACAACTCAGGTGGTAACGCAAGTCGATAAGCCACCTCTCCAACTCTCTCGAGGATCTCATATGGACCAACATATCTGGCCTAACCTTGCCCCTCTGTCCAAACCGAGCCACACCTTTCATAGGCGCTACCTTGAGTAAGACCTTATCACCTCCCTCGAAAGCTAATGGTCGTTTCCGATAATCCGCATATGACTTCTGGCGACTCTGAGTGGCTTGAAGTTTAGCACGAATAACCCGAATCAATTCAACAGTCTCTCGGATATGTTTCAGGCCAATCACCAAAGAATCGCTGATGTCATTCCAACATAACGGACTAAGACACTTGCGCCCATACAAAGCCTCATATGGGGCCATCTGAATACTCAAGTGGTAGCTTTCGTTGTAGGAGAACTCCACCAAACTCAAAGATTTCACCTAAGTCTGCTGAAAAACTAGAGCACACGCCCGTAACATGTCCTCCAAATTCCAAATTCTAAATAGTCCTCTCGGTCTTTCCGTCCGTCGCCGCATGAAAAGCCGTACTCAAGTACAACATAGTACCAAAGGCCTCCTGAAGTGACTTCCAAAACTGAGACAAAAAATGGGGATCTCGATCTGAAACAATATCCTTCGGAACCCTATGTAGTCGAACTATCTCCTCAGTATATGCTTCGGCCATCTTCTCCATTGACCAAGTAGTCTTCATCGGATTGAATCTCGCTACCTTAGTCAATCGATCTACGATTACCCAAACCGCATCCAATCCACCAGGTAGTTGGTAAATTCAGGATCAACAATACAAGGCCAACACGACCCAAGCAGCACAGCACCACGAGCAATCCAACACGCACAACTCAGCAGCACAACAGAGCTCAGCAACACAGCTCAATGCTTTGCCTTGAAGTTAGGCTTCACGAATTTTCTCGAGCTGCGGGTCCCATTTCTGACTCTCCCGTAACTCTTGGTACAAATTGGGTTCAACACTCATAGCATTGAGATAAACTTGCGTATATCCCGACATTACCGTCTTAATATCCATCCTGCGAAGATCAACACATATTTCCTTTGGCAAAACCGCCATCCTATTAAGTGAATGGTGATCCTTACGACTAAGGGCATCTGCTACTTGATTGGCCTTCCCTTCATAATAGTCAACTGAGAGGTAATAGTCCTTGATTAACTCGAGCCACCGTCGTTAACTCATGTTGAGCTGCATCTGAGTGAAGATGTACTTCAGACTCTTGTTGTCAGTGAATAACTTGCACGTTGCTCCATAGAGATAAGGTCGCCATATCTTCAAAGCGAACACTACAGCCGCCAACTCTAGGTCGTGAGTAGGGTAATTCTGCTCGTGCACCTTGAGTTGCCTTGAAGCGTATGCAATCACCGTTCCTTCTTGCATCAGAACACACCCCAAACCGTTCTTGGACGCATCACTAAATACCTTGTATCCCACATCTTCATTCGGCAAAGTAAGAACTGGTGCGGTGACAAGGCTCTACTTGAGGGTCTGGAACGCCTTTTCACATCGATCCGTCCACAAGAATTTTCTATCCTTGTGCAATAACTTGGCCATAGGTGCCACTATCCTGGAGAAATCTTTTACGAATCTCCGATAGTAACCTGCTAGAGAAAATTCACAGGTAAGTTTATATGCCAAAACAGCCATTCAAGGTTTTGAAAACACTTAAAGTTTACCTGCTAGGCCAAGGAAACTTCGGACCTCGGCCAAATTCTTAGGACTGTGCCATTCCACAATAGCCTTTATCTTGGCTGGGTCTACTTTGAAACCGTCCGCATTAATCAGATGCCCTAGGAAGGCGACCTCTTTGAGCCAAAAATCGCACTTCGATAACTTCGCGAACCACTTCTGAGCTCATAAGACGTCTAGCACCAAGTGGAGATGTCGAATGTGGTCTTGCTGTAACGCCCCAGGTTTTAGGATTACTCGATTTGATTATATTGCTAGTATTTGTAATTATTTTTGGATGGTCTAAATCTATTTGAACTATTTTTGTTGCTTGAGTGTGACTATTTTATTTTTTATTATTAATTGTTTTATTATTTATTTTATTTTAATTAATTAGGATTTTATTTTAATTTTCTAATTAATTGATTTTGGGCCAAGTGCAAAAAAATTCATGATTAGTCATGCTTAAGTGCAATTAGCCCAAGTATCCATGATGGTCCATTTTGGCTAACCCCAACCGGCCCCCCTTTGATGTGGCTTGGTTTGACACTTGCTTTGTGTTCACACCTTAACTAACTTCTATAAATAGGAGTTGTTAGTAAGGCATGAGGATCATTTGCCATTTAATCACCATTTGCTCACAATTAAAAACCAAAACACACTCCATTTTCTCTCCTTGTCCCACACGCTAGTTTTGGCTAGCCATCTTCAACCTTTTTTTATCATCTTTTTCAACCGAAAACTTAAAGATTCAACCTCCATTGATCTTTAAGTAATTAAAACACAAGCAGCCTTCATTGCCTTTGATCAAGATCGATTGTTCGGGTTGGTTTTTGGGTTTGGTTCATGCGGTTCGAGGGCGTGTTCGTGTGGGTTGTGCACGGTGGTGCTCGTGTGAAGTCGTGGTGGTGCATGGTGGTCATGGCTGGTGGGCTCATGTGCAGCACGGTCGTGCGTGGTGGCCGTGTGGTTTGTTTCGTGCCGTGTTAGTGTGATTGTGTGGGCCGTGTGAATTCATTTCCGGGCAGCGAATTTTTATAATTGTTTTGATCACGTTTGATTAAGGTAACATGCCTTTTCATCCTAATTTGAATACCGTGATTCATAGGGTAGATTAGGTGATCAAATTAGAGCTAAAAGTTTGATGAATTTGGGTGATGTTACACGCATATCATGTGTGAATTTGGGTGATGATTATGCGATGTCGTTTCTTAGTTTTTATGTATATTATGATTAATTATGATAGGTTCATGTTTTATTATGTTTATGTACAATTTTCATGAAGTTTATATTGAGTTTTTAAGCATAAAATTGATGAATATATTGCTGGAATTTTCAAGTATTATGCATGTAATATAGTCTTGATTTTGATGTTGATTCTTGATAATCATTGTGGGTTTTATATGAATCTTGAATTGATTATTGATGAATTATGTGTTTTTTATATACATTTGATAATTCTTGAGGCTTCTTGAAGTTTCTTGATAATTCTTTGATAAATCTTGAATTTCATTATTATAGTCATGTATTCTTTAAGTGTGGATTAATTAAAGATAATTAAAGATATTTAAAGAAAGTTAAAGAAAAGTATAAAGATTGACTAAAAAGGTTTCAAGATTGTGATGTACATAGCTAGTCTCAAGTAAAGACGTAAGATGTGAACTTGAGAATAACCAAGATGTAAAGAACATAAAGATTAGCTTGATTTTTCATATAAGACGCCTAACCTTAGAGTAAGATTCTAAGACTTGGGTTAAGACGCGGCCACTATCCTAACCGCGGTATTGGGATAGTTAGTACTTCCTATGTCGTCTTTATGATATGGATTCCGTAAGATGGGTTCATGGGTATGGGAGTAAGATTCTCATTCCTGGCATAGCAGGAAAGTTCGATCACGTAAGATGTGTTCGTACGAGCATAGTCCGGTCTAATATGTAAATGATAGCGACAAAGATTATGTTAAGATTAAGTAAAGTCGAGCGAGTTTTATTTCTTGACGTTATTATTGTTATTATTAGCTTTGTATGTTTATTAGATTTGTTTATCTGGTTTATTCTATGTTCATATGTATCCACTTTAGGGTGGGACTGTTATGTTACTCGCCACTAATGGTGGATTTATGTTTTCAGGTAACTCTGATGATGACGGTGTTGCTTAGCTTTGGGATTGGACGAGCGCCGTTGATTGATTACTTCCATAGTTTATTTTCTGTTATTAGTATACAGACTTTTAGTATTTATAGTATGTACTTTCTGACTCTAACTACAGATTTGGAGTTAATTCTTTAGTAATGACTATTTGAGGTTTAGTTTTGTACAAACTTGTGGTATTTGT
Source organism: Salicornia ramosissima (assembly GCA_951394345.1). Lineage (NCBI taxonomy): Eukaryota > Viridiplantae > Streptophyta > Magnoliopsida > Caryophyllales > Amaranthaceae > Salicornia > Salicornia ramosissima. Next base: position 37,043,672 of record OX596233.1, on the reverse strand, counting down.
ACGTTTTGGGATTTATAATAATATAATTCGAGGTATTGATTTAGATTTTAAGTATGTTTGTTTGTTAGTTTAACAATTTAACTCGTCGGTCTCTTCCACGCTGATTTACACGAGTTGGGTCGTCACACTTGCTCATTCTTCGAATAGATAAGGATATCATCGATAACAACTACCACACATATCCAAGAGATGATGGAAAGTCCGATTCATCTGATCCATGAAGACTGCTGGCGCATTAGTCAACCAAAACGACATCACCTCAAATTCATAATGCCCGTACCTGGTGCGAAAAGATGTCTTGGGTATATCTTCCGGCTTAACTGGAATCTGATGATACCCCGACCTGAGATCAATCTTGGAGAACACACTGGCTCCTTTAAGTTGATCAAATAAATCTTCTATCCTGGGCAACGGATACTTATTCTTGATTGTCACCTTATTAAGTTCCCGGTAATCTATGCATAGCCGCATGCTACCGTCTTTTTTCTTAACAAACAATTACGGAGCACCCCAAGGAGACACACTGGGTCTTATAAAACCCTTGTCGATCAATTCCTGCAACTGGGTCTTCAAGTCCTCAAGTTTTGTAGGTGCCAGACGATAAGGAGACTTCGAGATTGGTGTTGTTCCAGGCACCAAATCTATGTTGAACTCCACTTCACGTTCTGGTGGTATCCATGACAACTCTTCTGGAAAAACCTCTGCGTATTCTCGAACAAGTGGAATTGCTTCCAACTGTTCTTCTTTAGACACATCCTTGACTTGACAAAGGAACATAACTTCACCTGTGCACTACATGCTACGCATCTTCATTGCAGACACCACCTTCAGACCTTTGCTCGTAGGATTCCCGACATGGGTCACCCTTTTGGCGTTGGGTCCACGCAAAATGATGGCTTGATCACGACATCGAATTGCTGCTTGATACTATGCTGACCAATCCATCCCTAAGATAACATCGAACTCTATCATAGGGAACTCCTTCAAATCAGCTTCAAATTGCTCTTCCGAGATGACGATGGGACCGTTCTTATATTCCCGAGGACAAGCAAAATCCTCTCCCGAAGGAAGAGTTATCACAGATTTGACAGGAGACTCCCGTCAGGTTAGCTTTCACAACAAAAGATCTTGCAACAAATTACACTGTAGCACCCGTATCAAACAAAACATATGCATTAATATTATGGACAAGGAAGATACCCATGACCACATCTAACCGAGCATCTGCCTCATCATGTGTCATGTAGAAAATTCTGTTCTTCACCGACGCTTGGTTGTTTCTTGCAGCTGGTCGCTTCTTAGGACAGAGCACCGATTTATGACCCTCCTGACCGCATTCAAAGCACACGATTGGAGACCCATCACATCTCTTTCCGGGGTGATAGTCCTTCTTGCAGCCTTGACAGATTCTCGGGCCTTGACCGGGAGCTGGTCGAGCACTCTGCTGAAGTTTCTGAGTAGGTTCGAACCTAGGCTTCTTCGCTGGTGCTGGCGTAGGAACCGATGACACCCTCTTCCTGGCTGCTTCTTCCTCGGCGATTGATGTATGAATTTCCAGAGCCACTTCATATTCCCTTTGGAACAATGATGCTCCACTGCTAATCACATGAACCCGAATGCGAGGACCCATCTTCTTTATGTACCTCTTTACTCTCTCAGCTTCAGAAGGAATGACTGCAGTGGAAAACCGAGATAACTTTGTAAATCTGTCCTTGTAAGCTTGTATGGACATGCTCCCTTGAGTGAGAGTCAAGAACTCCTCTTGTTTCTGCCACCTCAACTCGTCTAGGTAGAAATGTTCTTGAATCTTCTCGGTGAAGTCTTGCTAGTTCATAGCAAACTCCGTCTCGGAGTTAGCCCTCATGGTGCTCCACCAATTGTCAGCCTCACCCCTCAGATAGTAGGTCGCTTTAGGGACCCTTTCACGCTTAGGACAGGCTAAGGCATCGAAAAGCTTTATCATTTCTCGAATCCAATTCTCAAGAATAGTCGTTTCTGCTACCCCATCGTAAATTGGAGGTCGTAGGCGCGTGATCCGATCAAACGTAGACTGATTACCCGAAGGTTGGACACTCTTCTGAGCCAAAGTAAGCATAGCATCCTCTAGAGCTCAGCGTTTGAAGCGGGAGTTACATTCAGAAGTCGATATGCTACATCAAAATAACTTCGGTTATTAAAAACACACATACTACACATCGATAAAAGCTCAGAAAAAGATAAAATATCCTATCCCAGGCTTCTACCCATGGCTTCTCTCGCTAAGGTTTTCAATTTTAGGAAAAGTTCCACTCTTGAATCATAAAACACTCATCTTAGAAGCTACTTATGAAGAAGTAACTTTAGGGTCTTAACCTATGCTCTTGTACCAACTGTAATGACCCGACTTTTATAAGCTTTCGATTTCGTAAATCGACAAATGTGTAATGACCCGGATTTTTGGGCCGTAAAATTTCGTAGAAAATTTAGTCTTTAAACCAGAACTATCTGATTTGGGCCTAAAGACTTAATTTTTATTTAATTGAAACTAGCCCAAAAACCAGCTTGACTCCTCCTAGCCGGCCCTTCTCTTTATTTTTTTATTTAATTTGATTTATTTACCTTTAATATCTAATTAGATCTATTTTATTTAAAACCTAAAAACCCTACTTTTATCTCTTAATAACCCTACTAAATTTTAGGAAAACCAAACCCACATTAAATCCCATATAGCCGGCCCCCTCGTATTGTTTCTCCTTTATTTCCCTTCTTAAACTAACTCCTATTATTTAGTAACCCATCTCCTAAAATCTAGTAGCCTCTCCTATTATCTAGTAAAATCTACCCTATTTATATCCTAAAAACCCACCCTTTGTAAACCTATTTCATTATACTAATCAAACTCAAAACAAAAACTTTTCTTTTCTCCTCTTTCTTTTCCCACGGGTCATAGGCTTGCTTTTGTGTGACTTGCTTCGATAGGTAACTAGCTCTTCTACTTAGGAATAGGATTAGGTTACATAGAATAATTGGATTAGATAGAGTTGATTGATGATTGCTCTTATGTGTGTAATAGCCGAGTAGATTTAGGGTGTTCTAATTTGTTTCTTTCTTGTATTTAGTTGAATCTTGGTGAATCTTTGATTGTTTATGTGTAGCATGGATTTTGATTTTTGAATGCAAGATTATATTGTTAAAGCATGAATTTTTATTATGTTTCTTGAATAATTTATGAGTGTATGAATTTAATTCTTGATCTAATCATGTCTTTTCTTGATAAAATTTATATGGTAACTTCTTTACTGGGTAAACTTGATGGAATAATTATTTCGTGGCTAAATTCGTCCTTTTGGGCTTTAAAATGATTAAATCTGTTAAACGGTCGAATCTATCCATATAATGTTTTCGAATTTATTAACCCATCTAAACAAGTCCGATTGCAACGAAAACTTAGGTGAGTGTCCAGGATAGAGTAATGTAATCTGTGTTAATTTTTCCTAATTTTTGGAGTTCTTTTGATGAGTTAGAAAATTCAGGAAGCAACTTTAGATAAATCTGGAAATCTGGTTATTAATTTATTTAAAAATAGTAAAAGAACTTTTTTTGCACGAAACTTTTGTGGTGTAACCCTTGAAATTAGTGTAAGTGACAGTAACAATTTCCAGAATAAATGAATTCATTAATTTGTCGATCTATAATTTTATTTGGTAAAATCAGAATTGGACAGTTTTTGTACTTTAATTATTTAAATTACTTGTAGAGTTTATTTGGGCTAATTCTTTATAACTTATCTAAAACTTAATCTAAGGAGTGGAACATTAAATGTTTCGAATTGGGTATTCTTCTGTCAAAAGCTATAAGTTTGTTTATTTGATTACTTAAGTTCTAGTGAAGACGTTTTCTTGAGTTATGCGTTGTATGAATTGTTGAACTTGTTGATGGATAATGGTATGATGATTTTGTAATGCCCGTAATTTTTCAAGAATTTTCAAAAATAATATCTTCTATAAATAGGTTTTATATTTTATAAAAGAACTTTTCGAATTATTTTCAAAGGTATTTATTAGTAAAATAAAGTATTTTGCCGTAATATTATTTTCAGAAAATAATAAGTTATTTTTGAAGTTGGAATATTTTCAAAATAAATAAATATGTATTTATTTTCGAAAATAATATATATATATTGCGAAAATTATTTTATTTTATGGAAAAATATTTTTGGTAAATAAAAATATTTTTATGGATTAGAATCTTATTTTTAAAGGTCGTTTTATGCATGACGTATTTTATTTGCCGCATAATTAGTTTAATTTAGCAAAGTAGTCAACAAGCATTTAAGCCTTGACAACACAACTCCCTAGGCAAGCTCACCACCACTCACCCCTCCCTTATCCCCTCCCACACGGCCCTCACCACCACCACTCACTCTTTGTCCCACATGGAAAGTTTACAACTTTCCTACACCCTCCCATCCTATAAATACCACCCTTCACCCATCACTTCTCTTCACAATTCTCTCAACATTTCTTCCAATTCTCCTCTAAGAAACGAGGAGTAACAAGTGAAAAGTTTTCACGGAAGAATAACCAAAGAATTGAGTTTAATTTTCTAAGGAGGTAGCGAATCTTAAAGTAGCCTTCCAGACGTTGAGGTATGCTTCGATGTCTACCGCTTTCTTAGCCTTAGGTTCTTGTATGCTTAGGATAGATTAGTTTATTTTTACGCTTTTAGCATGTTTAGTTTTATGCGTAGTTTTAATGTTTTATAGTTATGCTTATGCTTTAGTAGAAGTTATATGCATGCTTAAGTAGTTGCTTTAGTTATTGTTTTTAAGGTTGTTTTGATGACGTAAAATTATGATTAATTGTGTGCATAGTAGTAGTATTTTCGTGTGAATGCATGGGCATTCAAGGAATGTTTTTAGCCATGTTTTTGAGGGCTAATGTGATGGTTTTAAAGGCATTCTATGCCAACTTTAGTTGTTGTCCAGATTTTTAAAATAGCTTAATTATGCGCGTATTTTCGAAAATCAAAAATAAAACTTGTTTTTGGACTAAGGGTTGTGTACATGTGTTTTAGACAATAGAATTTATGTACCAAATACCCATTAGAAGTCCAAAAGAAGCTTATATATTATTTATAAAATCTGAAATTTTCGAAAAAAAAACAATGTTCATGAATTGAAAATTTAATTTCTAATTTTCGAAAATATGCCATGTATTTATATTATGAATTCTTGCAACTTAAAATCTCCAAATGTTTTATGAAATTTTATTCTACAAATTTCGAAAATTATTAGTATATATGTACATGTGTATTTTCGAAAATGTGTGTATAAGTATATTAATTTCGAAATCTTCTCCTATGCACATGATTTTGAAAAGCTTGACGCTCTTAGCAATTCGATTGTTTGATGAATTATTTATGTCATGGAATTTGGTTATGGATTGGTGAATGTTTGAACTTGCCTTGATTTAAGAAGTATAAGTGGTGTCTGTGAATGAACGATGGATTATTGAGCTGTTGAATTTGGATTGGCAAGTTTGCCTTATGGGTTGATTTCTCATGGAGAATTGTTTAAGTGCGGAATTTTTGTTTGATTGATTTATTTTGAGGTTATTGTTCTCACTCAAATGATTTTCTAAACCAAATGAACCTAAACTTAAAGTGAAACAATCTTCAAAAGGGGAAGTAGCCCGAACGGTGACGACCTATTAGGGTGATGAACGGTGTCTCATTGGGGAGTACCCAATGTGGGCCTATTGTTGTGGTGGACACGCAATAGGTCGGACATGTGTTGAATCGTCGTTGAAACTTTGTAACCGTTATAATCTGCTTTCGTCCTCCTCCTGAACTTCTGGCGCGCACTTGCGGATACGCATTAGTTCTGTGAGGGGTGTATACACTCGGGACAGTCGGTCGACAAGCTGCAGGCCAGGCCGAAAAGTCCGTGACGGGATGAAACAAGCCCTATCGCGTTCACTTTCCCAATTAAATAATCTTGAATAATAATTGCTCTAAAATTTGCGAATTGGATAAATATTGGTTCAACTGATGTTCTATGTCTCTTGTGTGTCAACTGTTTTGAAACCAAAACCGTTTTACGGAGTAGAGTCGATCATACTCAGTTTTTCTGATTTTTGTGTTATTGTTTGTTTGTTGTTTTTCCTTCGGGGTTTTGTGCAGGTGAGTAGTAGGATGGCTTACTTGTTTGAGGCCGATGAGGAATGCCTGTTGGAATTAGCTAAACCCTTTGATCATAGGCTTTATGCATTAGCTGAACATCTTGTAATGAGTTATTTTAACTTTTAATATTTTGGTTTTAAACATTGTACGGCTTTGGTATTTATGAATGAAATCCATTTTGGAATTTGAAAACATTACGATCCTGCTTTTACTTATTCGTATACCCATTTCTTATCAGAGGTGGGCGTACGAGTAGCAACTCTAGAAATTCGGGCTATGATTTTAGTAAAATTTAAGTTTTATAAAGGAAGGAAAAAGGGTCCGAATTTCCGGGGCTGTTACAGTTGGTATCAGAGCCGATGTTTTTGAAAATGAATTTCAAAATGGATTTTGAAAAATTTCACACCCTAGAGTTAGAACCAACTCGTGAGAGTGGGACTACGATGATGGGGTTATGTGTTTATTTGCAAGTACTTCTTAAAAGTACTTCTATTTGATTTTGCGTTTTTCTCCTATTTTCTAGATGGTTCGTGAGTATCATTCAGCTAGGAAGAATGCAGTTCCCCCTAGAAGAGTGGTCTATACCCATCCAGATTCACCTTATCATCTTTGCATTAGAGAAGGAGAGGATGTTCGTTCTTTTATTCACCGTCTGAACCTCTGCCTTAAAAGCTATCACTACAACCATATGCATGGAATATCCGACTACAACAGAACTTATAGGCAAGCACATGTCCTCATAGAAACCCTTCCAACAAAAGGTGCACTATCTCGTGTCAAGAATAGGTACCCCGACATCATGATCTCCAAAGACGAACCCAACTTTGCTCGTTATTCCTACAAGGGCGAGTGGTTTCTCACAGTCGACTATTTAGAGAAACAATTGATTGATGCCATACAAGAACATGAGTATAACCTTGATCCACCCAAGTTGATAGTAGGGGTAGGAGAGTAGCAAGGGTCGAACCCCAGCTTTGAGGATAGCAACATGGGATAGAATTTTTTTTAAGTTTAAGAGTAGTGATTTGAACTTGTTATGTTATTACTTTTCTGTATTTTTTCGTACTTTTGTAATTATGTGTGATTGGTCAGTAGACCAATTCGGTGTGGTAAAATTTTGGTGTGTGATGTAATTATTTGTGATTGGTTGGTAGACCAATTCGGCGTGGTAAAATTTTGGTATTGTAATTATGTGTGACCGGTCCGCAGACCGAATTGGGCATGGTAAATTATTTTTGGTGTGTAAGGTCGTTCGACCTAAAACTGGAATTAATATGAATATACGTATGATTGGTATGTTTATTTCAAGTTGTTTTTCTTCTTTTTATCTTTGTCCTCCTCGTAAGCACTAGCTTTCCGCGGTGGTAACACCGTCCTTCTCTATTAGTACCGCAGTCTATGTCGAATAATGGTGCTAATACTCGATCTAGGACCCGACGAAATCGACCAATGGCCGAAACACCCGAACAACTTGCAGCCAGACTTCGTTCACTTGAACAGTTAGCCCAAAGCTTTGGTCTAGTCCTACAAAACCAAGTAAACCAAAACAACAATGATGATCCCCAAGCCGCAATGGCCAAAAAGCTTTCTGCCCTTAAACCACCTTTGTTTGTCGGGAAAGAGGACCCAATATTGGTTGAAAACTGGATTAGAGATTTCGATAAGATGTTTACCGCAGCCGGAACTCCTGAAAACCAAAAAGTAGACAAAGCCACTTTTTATCTGAGGGAGCAAGCAGATACTTGGTGGGAAAGTGAGGGAGTAGCATTGAGAGCCCAAGGAGATTTTGGTTGGGAGGAATTCAAGACAGCTCTTCGAGCTTGTTTCTTCCCAGAGCACATTAGAAGGCAGAAGTTTAACGAGTTTGGTAGATTGACTCAAGGGGGGTCAATGAACGTACAAGAGTATGCCGACAAATTCAATGAGTTGGCCAAGCTTTGTCCTAATGTGGTACCTGATGAGAGGGCCAAGGTCCAGAAGTTTGAAGATGGTTTAGCTTTTCTACTTCAAAAGAGGTAAGGAGAAAGTACTTCGGAGACTTTTGCGGAGGCATATGCTAAGGCCTCAAACATGGAGAGAATTCTGAAACGGGAGGAAGAAGTATTTGAGAGAAATAAGAGAAAGGAGGGTCAGCACACTCAAGTGCAACACTTCGATAAGAAGCCTCGAACTGGTGGAGATTTTAAACCACAGAATCGATTCAACAACAACAACAATAACCACAACAACAACAACAACCACGGCAACAACAACAGATACCAGGGAAACCAAAGGCAGAATAATTTCTATGTCTGCAAAAGGTGCAACAAGAGCCACCCAGGCCGTGACTGTTTAGGAAACCTTACTCTCTGTTACGAATGTAAGGAACCAGGCCACAAGGCGATCAAATGTCCCAGAAGGAACAACAATAATCGTCCAGGAAATGGTGGACAGAACAACAATACGGGATTCAACAGGAACGGTAATGGGAATGGTGGTCAGAATGGCAACCACTTCTATCAGAATAACACGCCACAGGGAAACGGGAATCATGGTAACAACAACCAGCCTGGAGGTGCTAATGGGAATGGAAGTAATGGAAGGAATGGGAATGGGAATGGCAACGGCAATGGTAATGCGAATGGGAATGGGAGAGCCAACAATGGAAGAATTTTTGTGATGAATCAAAATGAGGCAGACAACTACGTCAACGTAGTGACTGGTACTTTTCTTGTCAACTCCTCACCCGCCTACTTGCTTTTTGATTCTGGAGCTTCTCATTCATTTATTTCCCTGCCTTTTGCCACAAAACTCAATTTGAAAACCTCGTCTTCGTGTCAGTTGAACATAACTCTTCCCAAGGGAGATGTTGTGAATTGTAGTGTCTTGTACCAAAATGTTCCAGTCAACATCGCTGGAACAGAATTACCCGCTGATCTCATTCAGTTCGAACTAGGTGACTTTGACGTTATCCTAGGAATGAATTGGTTAAGTAAGTACAAGGCTAGGATTGAGTGCCACAATCAAAAAGTTTCTTTGAGAGGACCAAAAGGGAACCGAATTTCTTACCAAGGAATTTCCTCGAAACCCCGAGTCAAGATCATTTCCACAATGGCCATTCAAAACTATGCCCGGAAAGGACATCCTATCTATTTGTGTCATGTCAATGACCTAAGCCTAGAAGAGAAAACCATTGACCAAATCCCAGTAGTAAGGGAATTCGAAGATGTATTTCCGGAAGAAATCCCGGGGATGCCACCGGTAAGGGAGATGGAATTCAAGATAGACTTAGTACCGGGGACGGGAGCAATCTCGAAGGTGCCCTACAGAATGGCACCAGCAGAGATGAAGGAATTAAAGGTACAATTGGAGGAATTATTGGAGAAGGGATACATTAGGCCCAGTGTTTCACCCTGGGGAGCACCCGTGCTTTTTGTTAAGAAGAAGGATGGCACGTTGAGGCTGTGCATCGATTATCGTGAATTGAACAACGTCACGATAAAGAATAGATACCCATTGCCTAGGATCGATGATCTTTTCGATCAATTGAAGGATGCCACTACGTTTTCAAAGATCGATCTGCGATCGGGTTATCACCAGCTGAGGATTTCAGAGGAAGATATTTCCAAGACAGCTTTCCGAACAAGGTATGGACATTATGAGTTCACCGTAATGCCTTTTGGACTCACTAATGCCCCAGCCGCGTTCATGGATCTCATGAATAGGACATTCAAACCCTATTTGGATAGTTTTGTTTTCGTCTTTATCGACGATATTCTTGTGTATTCACGGAGTGATGAGGAGCATGAGGAGCATTTAAGGAAGGTATTACAAGTACTTCGAGAGAAGGAGTTGTATGCGAAGTTCTCGAAGTGTGAATTTTGGTTAGATAAGGTTGCATTTCTTGGTCATGTGATCTCGAGAGAAGGAGTCTCGGTTGATCCATCCAAGATTAGAGCTGTTTCTGATTGGCCGCAGCCAACGAATGTAACGGAAGTACGAAGTTTCTTAGGATTGGCCGGTTATTACAGAAGGTTTGTGCAAGATTTTTCAAAAATAGCACAACCGATGACCAATCTAATTAAGAAGACCACGAAATTTCAATGGGACGAGAAGTGTGAACACGCGTTTCAAGAGTTAAAGAAGAGACTGACCACGGCACCGATATTGACGCTACCTTCTGGAAGTGACGGTTTTGAGATTTATAGCGATGCATCGAAGAAGGGATTAGGTTGCGTGCTCATGCAACATGGAAAAGTTGTAGCATATGCTTCACGGCAACTGAAGCAATATGAACAGAATTATCCAACCCATGATTTGGAATTGGGAGCGGTAGTCTTTGCTCTAAAGATTTGGAGGCATTATCTTTACGGTGTGAGATGTAAGATCTACACCGACCACAAGAGTTTGAAGTACATATTCACTCAGAAGGAGTTGAATATGCGACAGAGGAGATGGTTGGAGCTTATAAAGGATTACGATTTGGAGATTGCGTATCACGAGGGAAAGGTAAATAAAGTAGCTGACGCATTAAGTCGAAAGGCGAGTCATTCGCTATGTGTCATGGTGATGACAAAAGAACTTTGCAACGAATTTCAGAAGCTTGATTTGGAAGTTGTAGAGCGTGGACAAGTGGAAGTCCAACTAAAAGCACTCACCTTGGAACCAACGATTTTTGATGAAATCCAAGAGAAACAATTGACCGACGAATGGTTAAACAAAGTCAGAAAGATGAAAGTAGAGGGAACAACCACTGAATTCGATGTCAACAATGCTAATGTAGTAAAGTACAAGGGGAGATGGTGCGTTCCAAAGGACGAAAGTCTTAAGAAGAAAATTTTGGAAGAAGCGCACAATACACCGTATTCAGTACATCCAGGTGGAGACAAACTCTACAAAGATCTCAAGCAGAATTTTTGGTGGCCAAACATGAAGAGAGAAGTCGCAGAATTTGTGTCAAGATGCTTCACTTGTCAGAAAGTTAAGATTGAACACATGCGACCGGGAGGAAAATTGCAACCACTAGAGATTCCAAGTTGGAAGTGGGAATCTATATCAATGGATTTTGTCATGGGATTGCCAATTATGAAGACCTCGAAGAATGCTATATGGGTGATAGTGGACAGATTAACCAAGTCCGCTAGATTCATCACTATGAAGGATACATGGAGTATGAAGCAGTTGGCAGATGCCGATGTCCAAGAGATAATCAGATTGCATGGAATTCCGAAGGACATTGTATCTGACAGGGATGCAAGATTTCTATCGAATTTTTGGGGAAAACTACAGCAAGCTTTTGGTACACTGCTGAAATTCAGCACATCATTTCACCCAGCCACTGATGGTTAAATAGAAAGAACAATACAAACACTTGAAGATATGTTGAGGGCATGCACACTCGATTTTGGTGGAGCATGGGATGAAAGGTTACCAATGATTAAGTTCTCCTACAACAATAGTTATCATGCCAGTATTGGAATGGCTCCGTATGAGGCACTATATGGGAGAAAGTGTAGACGTCCATTATGTTGGAGTGACATCAGTGAGTCGATGAATATCGGACCAGATATGATCGAGGAAATGAGTAAGCAAGTGAGGCTTATTCAAACTCACATGAAAGCAGCACAAGATCGACAAAAGTCTTATGCGGACAGGCACAGAAGAATAGTGGAGTTTGAGGTTGGAGATAAAGTTTTGCTGAAAGTTTCACCGACGAAAGGAGTGAAGAGGTTTGGGAGAAAAGGGAAGCTAAGCCCTCGGTATATTGGACCCTATGAGATACTGGAGCGAGTTGGTGAGGTAGCCTACAGACTAGCCTTACCCATTGAACTAGAGAAAGTCCACAATGTTTTCCATGTGTCACAACTTAGGAAGTATGTCCATGACCCGAGCCATGTTCTTCAACCCAAGTCAGTCCAGCTTGAAAGTGACCTTTCTTTCGAAGAAAGACCCGTTAGGATCCTCGACTCTAAAACGCGGGATACTCGGACCAAGCAAGTAAAGTTGGTGAAAGTCCTATGGACGAACCAACAAACGGAAGAAGCAACGTGAGAATCCGAGGACGATATGAGGACTCGTTACCCAGAGCTTTTTCAATCAGGTATGTGACAGTTTCGGGACGAAACTGCTTAAGTGGGAGAGGATGTAGTACTAGCTTCGTAAGTTCGAGGACGAACTTTGTTTTTAAGTGGGGGTAGATGTAATACCCGTAATTTTTCAAGAATTTTCAAAAATAATATCTTCTATAAAAAGGTTTTATATTTTATAAAAGAACTTTTCGAATTATTTTCAAAGGTATTTATTAGTAAAATAAAGTATTTTGCCGTTATATTATTTTCAGAAAATAATAAGTTATTTTTGAAGTTGGAATATTTTCAAAATAAATAAATATGTACTTATTTTCGAAAATAATATATATATATTGCGAAAATTATTTTATTTTATGGAAAAATATTTTTGGTAAATAAAAATATTTTTATGGATTAGAATCTTATTTTTAAAGGTCGTTTTATGCATGACATAATTTATTTGCCGCATAATTAGTTTAATTTAGCAAAGTAGTCAACAAGCATTTAAGCCTTGACAACACAACTCCCTAGGCAAGCTCACCACCACTCACCCCTCCCTTATCCCCTCCCACACGGCCCTCACCACCACCACTCACTCTTTGTCCCACATGGAAAGTTTACAACTTTGCTACACCCTCCCATCCTATAAATAGCACCCTTCACCCATCACTTATCTTCACAATTCTCTCAACATTTCTTCCACTTCTCCTCTAAGAAAAGAGGAGTAACAAGTGAAAAGTTTTCACGGAAGAATAACCGAGAGAATTGAGTTTAATTTTCTAAGGAGGGAGCGAATCTTAAAGTAGCCTTCCAGACGTTGAGGTATGCTTCGATGTCTACCGCTTTCTTAGCCTTAGGTTCTTGTATGCTTAGGATAGATTAGTTTATTTTTACGCTTTTAGCATGTTTAGTTTTATGCGTAGTTTTAATGCTTTATAGTTATGCTTATGCTTTAGTAGAAGTTATATGCATGCTTAAGTAGTTGCTTTAGTTATTGTTTTTAAGGTTGTTTTGATGACGTAAAATTATGATTAATTGTGTGCATAGTAGTAGTATTTTCGTGTGAATGCATGGGAATTCAAGGAATGTTTTTAGCCATGTTTTTTAGGGCTAATGTGATGGTTTTAAAGGCATTCTATGCCAAATTTAGTTGCTGTCCAGATTTTTAAAATAGCTTAATTATGCTTTCGTATTTTCGAAAATCAAAAATAAAACTTGTTTTTGGACTAAGGGTTGTGTACATGTGTTTTAGACAATAGAATTTATGTACCAAATACCCATTAGAAGTCCAAAAGAAGCTTATATATTATTTATAAAATCTGAAATTTTCGAAAAAAAAACAATGTTCATGAATTGAAAATATAATTTCTAATTTTCGAAAATATGCCATGTATTTATATTATGAATTTTTGCAACTTAAAATCTCCAAATGTTTTATGAAATTTTATTCTATAAATTTCGAAAATTATTAGTATATATGTACATGTGTATTTTCGAAAATGTGTGTATAAGTATATTAATTTCGAAATCTTCTCCTATGCACATGATTTTGAAAAGCTTGACGCTCTTAGCAATTCGATTTTTTGATGAATTATTTACGTCATGGAATTTGGTTATGGATTGGTGAATGTTTGAACTTACCTTGATTTAAGAAGTATAAGTGGTGTCTGTGAATGAACGATGGATTATTGAGCTATTGAATTTGGATTGGCAAGTTTGCCTTATGGGTTGATTTCTCATGGAGAATTGTTAAAGTGCGGAATTTTTGTTTGATTGATTTATTTTGAGGTTAATGTTCTTACTCAAATGATTTTCTAAACCAAATGAACCTAAACTTAAAGTGAAACAATCTTCAAAAGGGGAAGTAGCCCGAACGGTGACGACCTATTAGGGTGATGAACGGTGTCTCATTGGGGAGTACCCAATGTGGGCCTATTGTTGTGGTGGACACGCAATAGGTCGGACATGTGTTGAATCGTCGTTGAAACTTTGTAACCGTTATAATCTGCTTTCGTCCTCCTCCTGAACTTCTGGCGCGCACTTGTGGATACGCATTAGTTCTGTGAGGGGTGTATACACTCGGGACACTCTGTCGACAAGCTGCAGGCCAGGCCGAAAAGTCCGTGACGGGATGAAACAGGCCCTATCGCGTTCACTTTCCCAATTAAATAATCTTGAATAATAATTGCTCTAAAATTTGTGAATTGGATAAATATTGGTTCAACTGATCTATGTCTCTTGTGTGTCAACTGTTTTGAAACCAAAACCGTTTTACGGGGTAGAGTCGATCATACTCAGTTTTTCTGATTTTTGTGTTATTGTTTGTTTGTTGTTTTTCCTTCGGGTTTTTGTGCAGGTGAGTAGTAGGATGACTTACTTGTTTGAGGCCGATGAGGAATGCCTGTTGGAATTAGCTAAACCCTTTGATCATAGGCTTTATGCATTAGCTGAACATCTTGTAATGAGTTATTTTAACTTTTAATATTTTGGTTTTAAACATTGTACGGCTTTGGTATTTATGAATGAAATCCATTTTGGAATTTGAAAAGATTACGATCCTGCTTTTACTTATTCGTATACCCATTTCTTATCAGAGGTGGGCGTACGAGTAGCAACTCTAGAAATTCGGGCTATGATTTTAGTAAAATTTAAGTTTTATAAAGGAAGAAAAAAGGGTCCGAATTTCCGGGGCTGTTACAGATTTCATGGCTTGATTTGCGTGATGATGATGACGAGTGTGTGAACTTGTTTGATTTTTTTTTGGAGTCTTTCGAGTCTTGTTGAGTCGAGTCGTGTCAAACGGTTAAAGATCGTGCGCCGAGCGGTTAAAGATCGCACGTCTATCGGTTCATCGGTGATAAATCATGTAGGGCAAGTTTTGTGTGTTTGATTATGAGTCAGTGTCATGTCGAACAGTTAAAGATCGTACGTCGAGCGGTTAAAGATCGCGCGTCTATCGGTTCATCGGTGATGAATCATGTGGGGCAAGTCCTTTGTTGTTAGTCTTGTTATCGGTTGTAGACCGAGCGTCGTCTTGATATTGAACTTGTGATTGTGCGTGTTGAACTTGGAATATTGTTTACTAGCTTGAATCGTTGGATGTTGTTATTGATGATTGTTTGTTTCCACTGCTAACTCTGTTGTTGAACTTGTAACCTGTAATTGTTGTTGTCCCTGTGTTTCTAACCCTATTAGTGCATGTAATGTGGTCCTACTTCTAAGTAGGACAGTCTAGTTACTCGTCACTGATGGTGGACCCCCAATTCTATTTTGCAGGTAAGCAAGATAGAGGATAGAGTCGGGATGAGTTTGATGAGCTTCTAGTTCCCTGTTTTCTTTTCCTGCTTTTGCAATTAGTTTTATTTCCAGTTTTTAGGACTAGATTTCTTGTTTAGTTAACCTTTTGTAATTGGGATTCCATTATTATTAATAATAAGTATTAATTCCACGAGTTTTAGTTCTATTTTTATATTATAAATCGATTGGTAACTGCCTGTTTATGACATTATTACCGTTAACGTCGTCGTTAGAATGCGGGGTGTTACAAATGGATCATCACCAAACAAAAATATTCTAAAAACATTATTTAATCTAAACAATTAAACTTAATTTCGAAAGTTACTTTATTAATTAATTAACTAATGGAATGTTCAAAATGGAATATTATCCAAATTTACTATTAAACAACTGTATAAAAAGTCTAATCCCAACAAGCTGGGTGAAACATAAAGAAAATAAACTAAACATTAAAGTAAACTCGGACTTTCTCTAAGAGTCTCGCATAAACACACAACCCGACCTAAGCGACAGCTCAATCAAGCCTCTGCATCGTCACATAAATCATATAATAGATAGAATCAAAAAAAATTACATTCAACATCTCAAATAAACATCAAATGTCATCATAGAATAGTATCATAAATCAGACATACACAGTCGAAGACATAACAAAACATGCATAAAGTATGACAATTCACAAGATATACCATAAACATACCGGTGATTACTTATCTTTTCATATTATTACCAAAATATCATCTTAAAAACATCTTTAATAATCCATGGACCGGTCATTATCGCTCGTAAGGATGCCCGTGTACATCCCAAATTTCCTAAAATGCGCCCGGTAGAACCCGTGTATCCTACCCGTAGCTCTCCTTTGCAAGAACTAAACCTAAGATATGACCATAACTCCTAAATAGTAGCCCGTGTACTACTACTTAGACGACTACACATCCTAGAATCCATAACTGCCCAGAGACCGCAGTAGGGCAGTGTCTTCGACATAACCTGGTATGACGACCCGTGTATCGCCAAGCAGGCATCCACTTCATAACTTATAATCATTATCTTATCTTATCGCCATGGCCATCGTGAGACCAATAATCATCCTATCATCTTATCGTCTTATTCTTAATCAAAGTCAACCTTTAATCTTAATAATTCAACTAAACTTCTTATTTCCTTTTTATTCCTTTAATTAAATCTATCCTTTAATAATAAACTAAAACTGTTATGAGCTAAAAATAAAATAAAATTATCCTTATTAATCAAACAGAATATTCGGCCACTTCATAATAATGAACAAATTCGATTCTTTTAATTAAACACATAAACAATTCCCAAATTAAAATAATAAATCAAAAATAAATCAAAGAAACATCAAACAATTAACTAATTATTCAAAATAAGATCAAAATTACTCTTTTTATTATTATGCTAATCGGACAACTCAAGAAAATAATCCAAAAATTCATACTTTGAATATTAATCACAATTACCATAATTAAATCATTAAAAAAAATTAAATTAATTCTAAAATCATAACATATTAATTAATCAAACAATTATAAGTCAACATGGATCATAAATTGTTCCTTTTATTACTTGTAATACTCAGCCATCATGGTTAAAAACAAGATCAAGACTAAATTTCAAGATTTTATATAATTAGATCATTAAAATAATGATATTAATTTTTAAATCATAAATTAATTAATAAATCGTGATCAGTATTTGAATATAAACATAATTCAACAAGAAAGATTGAAACTTTAATTCCTTTAAAATTCTCATGCCATTCGACATTTTCAAGAAAACAAGAATAAAATATGATCTTAATTCAAGATTTTGATTCAAGAAAACACCATAAAATAAATCATGCACATGCTTTTGATTCAAGAAAACACCATACAAATTCATACTAGCACTTCATCATATGGAACACATGCTTCAAGAAAATAATTCAAGATTATCATGCAATTATTCTAATTAAAACATGTAATTTAAGACCTTCATTCATGCTTTGAAATAATAATATAACAAAGAATTCACAAAAGATCATGCAAAATATCATGAATTTTCATAAAGTATGGTTCAAAAATTTCAAGGATTACATGATACAAATTCTACTATTTCCTTGTTTAATTCTAATCAACTATATGACCTTGAATTTGGAAGACAAAAATTAAGTAAAAAATCCCTTTCTATGCACGAGTTCCACACGGCAGACACACACACTTTATTTTGAGAGTTTAAAGTTTTGATAAAGAATAGGATAGTTTAAGATTAATGCCCCTCATATAATTATAAAGAGTAATAAAAGAACTAATGAAATAAATAAAATAAAAAAAGAAGGGGAATGCCATGAGGGAGAGAGTAAAAGAGGGAGGTGGTTGAGAAAATTTAGGAGAGTTTTGCTAAGGGTCATAAAAGTTAAACTTTCATGTTGATAGGATAATTATTAAAAGAATTAGTAATTTGGAAATTAGAATTGTAGATAAGGAATTATCCATCAATTTAATGGGCTCAAAAACAAAACATATCCCTTGGCCATGAAACTAAGAGGGCCGGCCAAGGTGATGAGACATTGGGCCATTGGTCCCAATTTTAAAACGAGGACAGAATTAAGAAAAACCCAGCTCGAAATCCAGCATTCGGACTTAGAATTATGAAATCATAACAAACAACCGCAAAATTTTCTAACCCGAATTTTCGGGTTATTACATGCATGGGTACAAATTATTAGTTCCTTATGCTTAGAGTTAAGTGTAACAATTAGGTAAGTTATAAGCATTATGTGGGCTACAATTAAGTTAAGAAAAACCACTCAACAACAGTATAAATAACATAGGGTGAGTAAAAAACAAATCAAAAGCCTAAATAAATAAATAAAAATAACACACTAAAACCCTCACTACATCTCTTCCTCACGCACAAGACAACAAAGACGAAAAAAACATCTTCTTCTTTAAATACAACACCAAGCACGCCTCACCATTGCCACCCTCTTCTCGTCCTTCTGCTGCGCCACCAGCCGCTGCCTACGAGCGCCCTAGTCTTCCTCCGGCGCCCTTCCCGCTGTGCCGATCTCTCTATTCTTATTTTCCTTTCTTCTTCTTTGTTTTGTGCCCCTGTTGCTGCGACGCCATTACAGCTGTTGCCAGCTTCGCCACTCCACGGTGGTTGTCTTGCTGCCGCCCCTGTCAGCCAGTTATCTCTCTTTCTTTATCCCCAATTTTGTTTATTTACAATAATTATCATTATTATTCTATATTTTCAATATTAGTATTATGTTTATCAATTAAAAATATGGTAATAACAATACAAAGGATATACATACACGGTACGTACATGTCTATAAACGCCTTTGAGTAGTACATATGTATGTATATAAAGGCCGGATAACTTAGTATCATGCTTAGGGAGCCCTGAAGTTATTTGGTACCAAAAATTGATTGTAATACTTGGCTCATGAGCATGATTGGTTGATTTTGGATATGCTTGTGTACTTTGTTTGCGAGCATGTTTAGTTGTCATCGGATATATGATTGGTTGCCACTAAGTTGACTTATTTGGATTGATTAATATTATTTTTATTATTCTTGCATGTCTTTAAGCATGATAGAGTTGTCCGGAAATAAATTGGTTGGTTAGGTTAATATTTATTCAACCATTTTTACGGGGTATTAAATTGGTTGGTTAGCTTGATATTTATTCAACCCTTTTTATTATATTGGTTGGTTAGGTTGATATTATTCAACCCATTTTATTATATTGGTGAGATTGGTTGACATTGTTCAACCCTTTTATTTTATTGGTTGGTTCGGTTGGCTCTGTTCAACCTATGAATTAATATTGGAAACAATTAATTAATTAAGTGTCAATTTGTGATTATGTTAACGCCTTGTCCTAAACATTCAAATATGGTTATGATTGTGGTTGAATTGGTTGGTCGATAATTTATAAATTAAGATACCAATCAGGTAAAGTGAAAGATGGATTAATGATAAAACTTTAGATGTGTGCACATTTGGTGTAATGACTATTTAATTAGTATGGGTTGGGGATTTATATCATTTTCTTTAGAGTTGTCTGATCCATGTACTCTTCATTTATTTTGGTTCGGGTAAGGTACATGCAATATTGTCCTTACCCCATTTTTGTTAGTTCTTGAGATCTCAGTCTAACAATTTTTTGCAGTCGAGGAGTCGCGCCCTCGGCCGCCATTGCGCTACTTTTGGTTTGTTTCATTCTTGGAAACGTCTGGTCTATTGCTATTCCGAATTAATATTATAATAAATAGTATATGTTGGGCATATGTATTTATGTTTGATTGGGTTTGAATTGGTATTGCAACCGATTTGGTTTGAGCTATGTCGCTTTATGGTTATCCTTTGTCGTATTTTAGTTAGCTTGTTGCATAGTTAATAGAATTGTATGTACTTAGTTTTGTTGAATATATGCACGCTTGTGTGTGTGTTATCCACCTCTAGTTTTCTTGGTGGGTCTGTGACGATCCATTATTTCACTCGAAAATTTTGGGGAGCAGATTATACAGGTATAAGTGAGAAGATGATGGACCATGCAAAGCACAATTGCATCATTTAGGGTTTTATGGGTGTGATCGACTGTTATCGATTTCTGAACTATTACTTACTAGTATAATTGTTTAAGTTCCATTACTTAAAGAGTTAAGTTAACTATTTCTTACGACTCGTTTGTTTTCCTAACATTCATATTTAGTTTTTAGTAAAGGGTCAATAACGGTTCCATGTTGTAAAGTTTTAATTTTATTATTAATTTTTCGTTAAAACTGTATACTTTAAGTTTTTGGTAAGTATTTCTAGGTAAGTAGTGGAATTTTCGGGGTGTTACAATCACCGTCACTTCTCGGTTTCTTAGCCAAGTCCTTTCCTTTACCGTTGAACTTCCTCTTTCTAGGGTTATAATTACCACCCCTAGACATTTCCCTTTGATGTAGGATGGGGTCTCAAAAACATGCAAAAAACTATCAAATTTTCAAAATTCGTAGGTCTTTAATAAGCTCTAAATATGAACACCAAAAAATGGGGTATGAACATGGAAATTAACTCACTAAGGACTAATAAACATGAGCTAAACTTAACCTAATCAAATTCACAAAGGTAATGACTAGAAGATGACTTACTAATCACTAAGTTTAGCAAGGTTTGAATCCACCAAGGAAGGAGCTCACAAAGGGCCTCAGAGAGAGAGAAATCTCAGATTTTTAATTCAACAAAAGATGATTACAAAAGAGGCAAAGAAAGCTATTTAAAGATTAAGCAATCCCTAATGAGACTTCTAATCTAGGTCATTAATATCTAAGCAATCTAGGGCCAAGATTACGAACCACTAAACAAAGCAAGAGAAATAAAAGCAAACGCCAAAAGACGAGCATTCATGCCTGCATGACCGTGCATCACAACCTTGCACAGTCGTACAAATGATTATGTGGTTGTAGGGGTTGATTCCGGCCGCCTACGTCACCTGTTTTTTGAATGCTCGTTAACACCACACGCGAGTATGTTCTATTAGGAGTCACCACCGTGCGTTTGTATGATCTACGGACACCGAAGAAGTACCAATGCCAGGGGCAATTGGCCTCATGTAGGTCGTGCACCAGAGTATGGGTTCTAATACAGCTTACGACCCAATCGTGCATTAGGCTCGCCAGCCTGTGAGCGGTCTCTACTAGCTCTCTTTTTATGGTTGTACCATTATCAATCCTGAACTAATAGATATCCCGTTTTATGTCCTTAAGGCGCGAAGTATTAGGTGGGTTTATTTTATTACAAATCATGACTAATTTATTGTGACGACTTTAATTAAGTCCGTATTAAAGGTCCCTAGATCAAATAGTCCATGATCACAAAATTCATAATAAAGGAGTTCCAAAATAATATGTACAAAAGTAATACAATATACATGTGAATTAATTGTTAAATCAAATTTTTATGTACGATCTATCATAGTGCGAAAGTAAATTGTTAATCACAATGCATATATTTAGATCATATTAAAACTAATAAAATTATTAAAAATTAATTACAAATGGTGATTCAAAGGAGGATCAATTATTACGAATGTTGTTAAGAAATACAAAATTTGTTCAAAGCATTAAACATATGCATAATTTATATTAACTATTGTATCATCCATTATCATCACTAATCTCAATTTTAATCACCATTTTAATTAATCAAACAATGAAATTGTAACGAAATAATGTAAAGTTGGAACCCCCCACTTTGACTAAGTCTGGAGAGACGAAAGTCTCGCATGAGGAAAGTGAAAGTATTCCTATCGGGACAGAGGATTACTCAAGACATTATGTGACCTTGCGTCACCCTTTTTAACGCCGGTACCTGCAGAACAAATGTTAGTTTTACCTGCAGCGCGCCCCGTGCGGTTAATCCCTTAGAAGCGCCTGGATCCTCGGGATGATGGTTGGCGAATCGTTTGGTTCTTCCGGATGTACTTGTATCCTTCGAAACTATTCCCTTGGGTAAGCATAAAGCCTTGAGACAATGTAAATGAAAGTAGTATAGGCGGGATTAGTCAACAGTATGCATAAATTCATAAAAAGATAAAATCGGGAGAAAATATGTTTAGGGTAGGCATAAACCCGTTTGGGCCAAGAGTAAGCACAAACTCTTGGTAGGAAATCTGACGACTCAAGAGTAAGCATGAACTACTAAGATAAGGTATGATATGTGTTTAGGGTAAGCATAAACCCTTGAGAAATATGATGTAACTAAGAGTAAGCATAAACTCTTAGAGGAATGAAGAACCAAGAGTAAGCATAAACTCTTAGAAGAATCAAGAGTAGGCATAAACTCTTGAGTGATGAGGGTAAGCATAAACCCATGAGAAAAAAATAAGTGAATTAAGGGTAGGCATAAATCCTTAGAGAAATATTTGTAAGCTTAGGGTAAACATATACCCGCGAAGTATTTGTGAGTGATGTTGTTGAGGTGAAAAAATGTATAAGGAAGAATGTGAATGATGAGAAGCCCCACCCCCACTTTGACTGAGTCTGGAGAGACGAATGATGTTCTTGTAAGACGAAAATCAAAGTATTCCTGTCGGGGCCAGGAAATAGAATGTATGGATATCATGAGCAAAGATATTAAGGCAAAACTTCATATAGAAATAAGACATATAGGCATACCACGAAAGTCGTTCAAAACACAAATCACATATAGCGATTCAAGGATTCAACAAAGATGGGCTCTAGCCTTATGTGCTTTGTGCTTTGTGATGTGCATATGTACAGTGTGTGTGATTCTTATTCATGTATATGAATATATGCAGGAAATGAATATGATGTGTGATATGCTTATGGTGCGTGATGCATGATGTGATTAGTGTTCATGAAATGTGGTGCTTATGGAATTATATGTTATGTATGAAAAAGCAATGAATGACAAAGGAGATCAGCCAATGGTGCGATACCTCCCTAAAATGCGGAAGGAGCTATCTTAAGCTCCCAATCAATCAACGATAAAAATTTCGATCATGAGCGATCCCCCCATCCTTTAGGGAAGGCTATACTTGTGGTGGAGTAATTGAATAGGTAAGGTAGCACGAATGAGGGATGATGGATAAGGCTTTCTTATGGATCTCAAGTTTGTGCTGGAGTAGATAATTAGGTAGGCCCCCAGCCTGTAGGTTAAGGATGGATGAAGGATGATGGTTAAAGCCGTTTTGTGGATTTCAAGTTATTGGTGGATACATGGAATTGAAGAAAGAGGCTAGCTCAAGTCGTGAACTTGAGTTAGATTTCCCGCGAGGATGGAGATGAGGTGAAAATTACCCAATTGATTAAGCCTTGTATGGAATATGTCGAGCCAAAAAAAGCAAGAGTTAAATCAAAGTGATGAATTTAAGAAGAGTTAGAGAAAGCCCCCAGGGTGTGTGAAACAAAAAGGCTATCAGTGCAAGAAAATGAAAGGCTAAAAATTTGTTACGGAAGGGTGATGATGTAGGGAATTGACGTGGTTGGCTGAATTAAAGTTGGTTCAAATTCGAGCCCATGTCGGGTGGTGAACTAAAAATTTATGCTTAAAACCCCGAATAAACTAAGTTAATTGAAAGAGTGGTCCTCAAGAAGAGGCTTCCTACATATCCTTATGGAATCAGACCATCGTAGTTCTTGATGATTAGTTGGACAATGCCTCATGTGAGAGGGATTTTATGGTTATAATGTTTGGTTAGGGTTGACAGTTAAGAAGGAAGAGTGAAACAAGGCTTAAAGTTCCCCACATGTTGCCCCCAGTGGTGCATAGATGTGCCTTAACTTTTTTTTTTTTTTTACTGCTGATTTTTGGACTTTGACTTTGATTATGTTTGAGTTTGAAGCTTTGACTCGACTTCCTAAACTATGTTAGTTGCGTGTCAAGTATGGATTTTATTTCCTTTTTTTGTTTTGGGCACACATCTTTTCCTACACACCATTTGATCCCATGGGTGAGGTAGATGTAGGTAAGGAAGGAAACTATGCTTGTATATGTTTAAGGCTCAAAGGGCGACAAGGGATTGAATGAATACAGGTGATGGGAAAGGGTAAATGATTTTTGTGGGGTTCAAGAAAACAAGGCCTCTTGGGAAATGTCCATTCATTAAGTTCAATTTTAATTGGTTATGAAAAATTGAGGTCATGATTTATGTTAGAGCTAAAAGCACAAATTAAAATCAAGGCTAATAATGAACAAAGAAAATTTTATTAATGTGAATGAGATTACAGTGCTAAGAGTGGAAAGAAAAATCCCAATGAAATAGGCTCGAAATTTCAAGAAAAGAAAGGATATGAAACTGTCTAGCTAGGTGGAGGGACTCTCCGACTCAACCTAAAGACATGACCCTGACTGACTATTAACTTTGAATGGGGGGTGTTGACACTGTTGCTGCTCTCAGAGCCCTGGTGAGCTTAATGTATCACTCCTTATCAGATCATCCTCTATGTCTACTCCAATGTGATAGGCTTTTTGGAAGGTGGTGAGGCCAGCCTAAGTACTTGAGGTGGTAGCGGTACTTTGGCTGTAGACTGGAGATGAAGGTTTTAACCATTTCTGGTTCGGTATGAGTAATGAACATTTAGGCTGCAACTTGCTTCCATCTCGTCGAATAAGAAGTGAAGCCTTCTTTCTCACCTTGCCTCAAGTTCTCTCATCGAGGTCTGGACCTGAATATTTCCTTTTAACGGGTCATGAAGGCATGAAAAATGTCTTCCCATGTGGATGTATCCTTCTCATAAAGGGAGTAGAACCACTTTTGGTAAACTAGTTCAATGAGAGTGGAAAGACTATGGGGAATAGTGCTGGTTCGATACCTTTAAGTACCATGGTGGCTCGGAATCCGTTAGAGTGATATCGAGCATCATCTGTGGCTTTGAACTGTGGGAGATCAGTTCTTGAGAATTCCTTAGGGAGCTTGGAGAAAAGATTGGGGTTAACAGCAAACGTTTGCTGGGGGAAGGCGGGGTCCCTTGTTCTCTGGACATACTCGGCTAGGTTCTTGATCATGGAAGAGCTCGGGGTCTTTTCTAGATCATTGATCCTGGCTTGGATCCCTTTGAGTACAGTTGTCAATTCCTCAAATCGTTCAGCGAGCTGTTTGAGTTGGTCTTCTTAAGAAGCCATTTTGTGGTGTTGGGGTTGTAGGATACGGATATAGGCTTGAGTGATGTACGCTTGGGATACGGGCTTAAGTGACAGTCTTTAGCGATGTAGGGTTTGGATGAGTGTTAGGTTTTAGTGAGGATGGGGTAGTGTTTAAGTGAGTTGAGGTAAGGTTGGACTGGGCTTAGGGCTTGCTCGAACTGTTTAGGTAACACCGAATTGTTTTCGAAAAGAACTAAAGGATTTAGTGAACCCCCTTGATCATTGTACACTAAGATGCATGTCCTAATTCCATGGTCATCTTCCCTAAAATGCATGAATGCATATTGCCCTTTCCATTTTTTTATTGATTTTTTTTTTTACTTTTTTTTTTCAAAGGGCACCAAAAGACATGAAATATGCAATGTACGTGAACAGAAATACCTATGTGATGAGTTAACCTAAGTTCGATCAAAGGTCAAGCCTATATGGACTAAGTTCAAAGACTCTAAGGCCCAACACTGTGAACTAGAAAATGACCGTGACTATATGAAATGCGAGTGAATAGTGAATTAATTAAAGCTAATAATTTACATAGATAGAGCCCATTAAATACACACATAGTCACACTAACATGATACAACATGAATGATCTTCTAAAAGGTCAGTCCTGGGTGGTCACGAGGGTACCAGGGCTAAAGAGAAACTAAACCGATCTAGTCACTCTTCACATTGAATGACACATGATTAACAAATCTCTTATTATGATCTCATCGGGCATGAGGATCACACGCCATGGCTGGGATGGGTCGGTTATGATTATTGAGCTAGGGCACCAACACGTAACAATAACCAAACCCCCCGGGGTGGTCTTGAGCATAGGACATGATCATTTGAGACGAGGTCTTATGGTGTGGCACTAATTCGTATGGCTACATGCAACATGCCTAAGACAATTTGGGAATGATAATGATAAGACCACGAGACTTTTCAAGTTTGTCAACATCACTAAGGAGTGAGTTCTTAGTAGAGTCGCCAAACTGTAGGGGTCGATTCTAGCTGCCTACGTAACGAGTGTTTTGAATGCTCGTTAACACCACACGCGAGTTGGTGTAGTAGGAGTCGCAACCGTGCGTTTATACGGTCTATGGACACTAAAGAAGTAACAATGCCAGGGGTAATTGGCCCCATATAGGTCGTGCACCAGATTATGGGTTTGAGGACAGGTTACGAGCCAATCGCGCGTTGGGCTCACCCACCTGTGAGCGGTCACTATTAGGTCTTTTTTTATGGTCGTACCATTATAAATCCAGAATTCATAGATATCCCGTTTTATGTCCTTAAGGCACAAATCACTAGGTGGGTTTATTTTATTATAAATCATGACTAATTTATTGTGACCACTTTAATTAAGTCTGTATTGAAGGTCCCAAGATCAAATAGTCCATGATCACAAAATTCATAATAAAGGAGGTCCAAAATAATATGTACAAAATTAATATAATATACATATGAATTAAATGTCAAATCAGATTTTTATGTACGATCTATTATAATGCGAAAGTGAATTGTTAGTCCCAATGCATATATTTAGATCATATTAAAACTAATGAAATTATTAAAAATTAAATACATATGGTGATTAAAAAGAAGATCAATTATTACGGATGTTGTTAAGAAATACAAAAGTTTATCAAAGCATTAAACATGTGCACAATTTATATTAACCATTGTATCATCCATTATCATAACTAATCTTAGTTGTAATCACCATTGTAATTAATCAAAGATTGAAATTATAACGAAGTAATGAAAAGTTGGAAGAATAGAAACTTTAGAAAAGTGTACCTTGTAATTTAATGCCTTGGTCAAGAACAATTAAAGAAGTCGACGATGAAGAATGCCAATGCTTGTTCGAGGTTGATTGAGTTGAGGGTTTATGATGCATGTAGGGAAGTTTTGAGAGTGATTTGAGGAGGGAGAAATTTTTAGGATCAAAGTATGTAATGTTGGGGAGTGCTCGGTGTTGATTAGGGTCTGTTGAACCCCTTGGAAGGTCCCTTATTTATAGGTCTGGGCGCGAGACACCTGCGTCTAGGCGCAGATCCCTTCCTGGTCTTCGATTAATGATTTGTGGTGATTGCATGCGTGATTTACGGGACTATGATTGATTATGATTTGATTAAGATAATTACTGATTGATTATTGCAATCTTTGATCCTCTAGAGTATTCTAGGATGTTCCGGGATGTTCTAGAATTATCTACAATGTTCCAGAATGTCCCGGAATGTTTTAGAATGTTTTAAAATATTCCAGAAGCTCTAAAAATCAAAGAAAAACTATGAAAAATTATGAAAAATATTAATATGCTTTAGAGAACAATTTTTCACCATGTGAAATGACGAAAATGTTCCGAAGCATGCAAAAATAAAATTAAAAAACACTAGAAAAAGCTTTAAAAATGTCATAATGTTATGTAATATATATTAGTGGATGACCATTATACCCCTGTCTATACTTTAGGAACATTCCGGAATTAGGGTTTGTTGTACATACTATTGACGGCTTGTATATATACCCCTTTACTGAATGAAATTATACAGTTTTCTCCATTTTCACGATTTGTTGAATTTCGTTCAAATTTTAGGTTTTTTTTTTTTCGTTTGAATTTTTAGTTTGAATTTTGGGTCTGATTTTCGTTCATTTCTTTTTACTCGAATTTTAGTTCATTTTTTTTTACTCGACTTTTCGTTCATTTTTCCATCAAATTTCTGGTCAAGTTTAGGACGAATTATGTTCAAATTTTTTTTTATATAAGTTTATTTTTCATGGGCATGTTAATTCGAATTTCGTTCAAATATTACATTGATTGCTTTAAATCTATAATACCATATTATGCCCACAATATATGTATTTGATAATATGCTCCAAAGGCTGATTAATTGGTTTTGAATCTTTTTTTTTCATGGGTTTAATCTGCTATAATATACTGGTGGATGGCTGAGGATAAGTTCCGACGGAGTCAGGGTGGCCGAAAATGGTTGCTTGGTGTTATAAGTGGTTGTGTGATTAATGATTACGTGATACTCCGTATCTTATAATTAAGCAAATTAGTTTAGTTATTTGACCCACTAATGTACATAAATTACAGTAAGGGATTACAAATCTGTTTTGTTAAGTTGACAAATTTTAAAAGAATATTTATTGCAACCTGCAAATTTTTTTTAGTATTTATTAAACAAAATAAAAGGGAAAATCAGTTTTTGTTCCTTTGGTAAGTTGACTAACCTATTAGACATTTGCGTTTATTTGGTTATGTTTATTAATTTATTTTATTATTATTTTTTAAAAAATAAATTCTCAAATTAAAGGTAGAAACATAGCTTATTATATTTCTTTAATTGCTATTATTTTATTTTTGGGAGAAAACTAAAAATGAGCTATTCAGACCTAAAGTTCCTTAGATATATATAAAGCACTCATATATATAGGCCAGAAGTTCCTTAAACTAATAAAGCACTTCTAAAGTCCTAATGCTTTTAGACTGCATTCATAAAGATTATCATATATGCAGAAACATGCATGCATACGGTGAGTAATAATCAAAATCATCTCTTATTATTTAGGGTATTGATAGCCTATGATTCCTATTAAATTTCGTAGTGGAGAGGAATTAGTCGTTTAGAGAAGAATGTGTTCCTAAGATTTAGTATTCTATTTTGTAGTTAGTTACCATCACATGTACATTCCATATTACCACTAAGCTGATTGTTAGGAAAGTTTTTAGGTTATTAATTTTTCAGATCAGACTACAATCATTTTTGTATTGACGATTGTTAAGAAAATTTAATTTTAATAATCTCACCTTAACACATGATTTCTCAATTATACCCATGAGGTATTGGGATTTCCCACCTGTAGCCACGAATTTTGAAAATTCTCTGTTATACTCATGAGGTTTGTAAAAAGTTTTAATTGTAGCCAAAAAACAAATTATAGGTCACAAACATTAGCACTGTTTACTTTGCAAAAAAAGGTGGGGTGTGGTGGACTTTTGTTAGGTTGATTTGGTAGTTGTGGTGGTGAAAATTAATGTTAGTTTGTTGTTAACGACTTAACCATGTTAGCTATTATTATGTTTTTTGGCTACCGTTAAGAATTTTTAATAATGGGTATATATAATAGAAATTTTTCAAAATTCGTGGCTACAGGTGGGAAATCCCAATACCTCATGGGTATAACTGGGAAAAACCCATAAATAAATAAAATGACCTACCAAATTCACACTACTACAAAACTAGCCTATGGCAACGCTTCAAATACGTTGCTATAGGGCTCTAAAATGTTGCATAAGGCCAAATGCAACGCTTGTAAAAGTATTTCAATAAGTCGTGTTGCATTAGGGTAATGCAATGCTTCTGAAGGGATATTGCAACGTTTTGTAGAAAGTGTTGCATAGCTCACAAAATGCAACGTTTCTATGATGCAACGCTTTTAAAAGCATAAGGCAACGCTTTTAAGAATTCATAGGTAAAAAAATGCAACATTTTTTTGGGAAAATGCAACACTTTTGAAAATTTTATGCAACAAATGGCAACACTTTTTTAATTATATACAACACTTTTGAAAAAAATTATGCAGCATATTGCAACATTTTTTGAAATTTTATGCAACACTTTTGAAATATTCATGCATCCTATGTGTAACCAAATTGCAACACTTATTTGCCAAATTGCAACACTTAGTTTATATAATATAACGTCCGTACTTGCTAATTTCTGTCAATACAATTAAAATTTTGCAACGCTTAAAAAGTTAATAATATTATAGAAGATGCAAAAAGATACAAGTACTAGTTTGGATCAGTAGTAATTACAAAATTAGATTCGTATCCCCAAAAATTTGACTAAAAAACTTAACACTATTACAAATTGACAACTTGAAACATGATAATCCCCAAAAATTTGTCCAAAAAACTAACATCCTATGACAATTTTTTAGTTTGACGATCCATATATACATATATCATTTATGTATGACAAAAAACTTTGGATCTAACTTGAATAAGTTATTTTGCATCCTCATTCGTACCCTACGATAAAGAAAAATTAAATTGTAAAGAAGTAATTTTAAAAATTAAATTCGTATACGGGAAAATAATTTGAAAAATATATATTTTTTCTCTTTATTAATTAATTAAAAATTGATTAGTCAAGGAAATTAAAAATACATATTTTTTCTCTTCCCACAACCCTGCACTCCCCCCCACCCCTTACTGCACAACCCCCACCCCCCCTCCACCCCCAACCCACCCCATCCCCTACACATCCCCCCTATTGCCCCCCTATTGCCCCCCCTGCACCGCCCCCTCCCCAGCCCACCCTCCTGCTGCCCCCCACCCCCCTACAGTCCAACCCCCCCACCCCCCGCCCAGCCCACCCCCTCCCCTGCACCGCCCCCCTCCCCAGCCCACCCCCCCTGCTGCCCCCCACCCCCTTGCAGTCCACCACAACCCCTGCTGCACCCCCTCACCGCCCAGCCCACCCCCTCCCATGCACAGCCCCCCTACTGCCCTCTCCCCTGCACTGCCCCACCCCCTCCCCTACACAGCCCCACTACTGCCCCCCTCCCCAGCCCACACCCCTGCTGCCCCCCACCCCCTGCAGTCCACCCCACCCCCAACCCACCACCTCCCCTACACAGCCCCCCTACACTGCCCACCTCCCCAGCCCACCCCCCTACTGCCCCCCACCGCCCTACAGCCCCCCTACACTGCCCCCTCCCCAGCACACCCCCCTGCAGCCCCCCTGCACTGCCCCCTCCTTAGCCCACCCCCTACAGCCCCCCACCCCCTGCAGTCCCCCCACCCCCCAGCCAAACCCCTCCCTTCACAGCCCCCCTACTGCCCCCTCCCCTGCACTACCCCCCTGCTGCCCCCCACCCCCTGCACTGCCCCCTCCCTAGCCAACCCCCTACAGCCCCCTGCACTGCCCCTCCCCAGCCCACCCCCCTACACTGCCCCCCTCCCCAGTCCACCCCCCTACACTGCCTAAATAACGAACAGACTGACTAAATAACCTCTGGACATGATCATAACACAATGCAAGATCAGAATAGGAAACAACTTAGATATAGGCTAAAAAAAAGCATAGAGATCATTTTATAACAAAGTAACAAGGGCAATGATCATTGATGCTCTACTAGAAAGGTTTGCATATGAAGAAATATTCTAATAGGAAAAACTCTAATACTCTGCAGATGCACAAACAGGATAACAACAAAAGAGCATACATAAATACATAATAAACAATGAGTAGGGTAAAAGTTTAAATAGATGCATAATTCATTTGCACTAATCACCAAACTCCTTTGTTAATGACATTTGCTAATTATATATCATATATATTATTCAAAAATTTAAAAGTAATATTATCAAAATTAATATGTAAATAACGTAATGGTATGCATCTATTTTGAAGTAGTGTGTATTTATTTTATAAAAATTATCCACCACATCACAATGAAACCATTGCATATCTCATTAAAGAAAAGCTGAAGATTAAGCTCCTAATTGCCAAACCAATCCATTAAGAACCAAACAATCTGAAATACTTAGATTGAAATCAGTAAGCCAAAAAACCTAATATGACTAAGGTTCATCCACATCTATCTAATAAGACACTGCATAAAGCATAATTTGCCATCATTAATTGGACCCAATAACGCAAAATTTGAAAACAAACTAACTCTTAAATTACCTGGAGGTACTACTAATGAGATGACCTACCCGTGGCTGAAGATCCGTCATGTTTGGACAGAACATTAGATTCCGAACTCATTTATCGTTTCAACATCATGTTTCTAACCTAGAAATGAAGAGACTATGAAACCATAGTATTTAAGTCCAAGGATTAAATGTATACATGTCATCCATTGTTAAATAAGTGATACTAAATCAACATTGGTTTCAAAATGCTTCCGGAATTATAGAAGTAAATGTGAATTAGAGACCTTTGCATGTAGCATAGAATTGACAAGACTATGAAACCATAGCAGGGTGACATGTAAACAGAAATACCTCAGTTTGAGAGATTAATTATATACATGCTCAACATCCTTCGACTTTAAATTCTGCATAAATCATTTGCCGATATCCACTATTTAGTAATCATTCCTGAAAATCCAAGATTCTAACCTAGAAAACCAAATAAAAGCCACAATTACATACCTCAAAGACCCATAACTGACTCACCGCATCATCAATGCCCTGAAACTACTTTTTTCTTGTTTCTCCTAGTGTTTGGGACTTTGGGTAGTAGTAAGAAAATTATCCACGCACTACAAAAACAATGTATTAAGAGGAAAAGGATTGTCCACTAAACAATGTAAAAAAATTATCCACTACAACGACAATAAAATAACAAATAGGCTAAAAACAACAACAATAACAAATAGAATAGCAAAAACAACAATGAAATAACAACAATGACACAACAATGAAATAACAAATAGGCTAAAAACAAAACAGAATGAAATGAAATCTATGAAATAACAAAGGAAATAGAACAAAAATAATGAAATAACAAAGCAAATAAACAATGAAATGCCACAGCAAAATCAGGGAATGAAATAGAAACCTTAACTAAAGATTATAACTAATAACAATTGCAAATTGGGGAAAAATTGAGCAGAAATTATAAACAAACCCTAACAAAAGATAAGCCAAGAGATTACCTTTACACAATTCGAACTGTCTAGCAGAAGACAAACGAACTGCTGTGCTGGGCTGATGGACGAACAAACTGCTGGACGAATGAACGAGCTGGACGAACTGAAGCTGGACGAACGAAGAGCCGGATGAACAGAGATGGGAGGATATTGAAATGGAGATTGAAATGGACGAACGAAGAACTGCTGGGCTAATGGTCGAAGGAAGTTAGGTTTCCAACTCTAATGAAGTTTTTTTTGTCACTGATATTAAAATGGAGATTGAAAGTAGCGCATCACTTAAAATAAGTATCCCACCCCTTTTTTTTTAATTAAAATGCAACGTTTTATAAAAATGTTACTGATAAGTGTTGCTTATTAAACTTTTTAGAGTGCAACACTTTCAAATAAATGTTGCTTAAACTTTAAAAGTGTTGCATAAAATTTATATATGCAACACTTATATTAAAAGTGTTGCCACTTTTTATATTTGGTTGAAAAATGTAACACTTGTAAAAAGTGTTGTAACCAAATTGTTGCCTTAGCCTATTTTTCTAGTATTGTCAGCTTAAAAGGCCATACATACCCCTTTTTTAGTTTTAGACCTACCAAATTATTCATGGCATTAAGTACCTACCTGAAGATGGATGATTGGAATAAGGTATAGATTGAACATGGAATTCTTAATCTTAAGGACTGGAAGCTACGCAAAATTCATGAAGGGTCAGACACCCCCGACAACAATACAAAGATATGTATATAACCTAGAAATATAGTTTCTAATGAATGTTGCTCAGATAATCCACCCTTTATATAAATAATGTGTTCCCATATACACAATGTTATGTGAATTATAAAGAATTTGTATAGTTTATTTATATCTTTTTGGTGGATATTCAAGATACATACTAAACTCGGTTTAAAAAATTGAACATGACATTGTGTGTAACCCATCATTTGATAAATATGTTTATTACGCCTATACTTATAAGATATTCCAATTTCAATGAACATAAGAGCAGAGGAACACTAGTCTTGATACACGCCTTTACTAATAGAATTTATGCCTTACTAGGTGCAACGGATTTTCAAATGTTATTGGACTAGTTTCATACCCCATATACAGAGTTTAGGGGGAGATATTATTTATTCTGTTATTTTATTTAAATCCTTGCACATGAATAGTGAGATATATTGATGGTTAGTTTTAGTGTGAATATTAGCTTAAATGCTAATGATTAATTTAACACAGGTGGTCACATGATAATATTTAGCATGATACCATCCTAAAGATGGATGTAGGTAAATGCCGTTGACTATACACTAGTTGTAAATTTTCCAATTAAATTTGATGTCCTAGAAGGACAACATCAATGTTTAATAAATTTAAAGCATGCTTAAAGCGGGATAAACTAATATGTTCCAAAGATTGGGATATTTGAAAAGGATAGGAGCAACGATAAATTTGAGAAATTGATACATTTAATTGAATCTCCTAAGGAAGATTATGTCCAACAAAATTTATGTATATATATGTATGTATTGTGATGATATGGAACACTCTAGAAGAGTATAAGATGTCCAAAAATATTAGTATGTATCAAGATTCTAACTAATAGTCCAACATAGTATAAGTTCGTATTGAATCAAATATTAGGTGAATGTCTTGCCGAATACCAAACGTAGAAAGAAACACATGTTAGTGTTTTTATATCACATCATATTCATGGCCATGCATAAATACATCTAACAAACTGATCACTAGTAGAATTGAAAAACTGACCATATATAATTTAAATTTAAAAATGTGATTGGATGTGATAATAGTATTAGGTCATCCGAGTTTAATGATTACCCGTTGTAGAAACCCGAAGTTTCATTTAATGTGTTGACGCTCTCTCATGTTAGATATATGAAGTGAACGGAATTACAAGACATAACATGAGATTGAGCCATATTTGAATTATGATTTTAATAGATTGTTTTGAGAAATTTCAAGAGATTATATAATAGTTTCTAACAACTTTGTAGGGCATATGTAATAGGTGGTCAGAAACTCACCATGATAACTTATAAGTTGTTCACTACGGGGTGACTAGAAGCTCACCATATTAGGTGACTGGGAGCTCACCAAAGCTACTTGTATGTAGAAATTTTTGTGTATCTAGTATCTCATTATTAAAATCTTTGTTGATCCAGATGATCATCATCTAGTGGAATTACATACAAGTTACTTATATTTATACAACAATCTCTTGATTATTGGGGCTATTATCAGTCAACACAAAAGATAAAGAAAAGAAGAGAGGCAATTGCACAATACATGTCTCCCCATTGATATTATCTTCAGAAGAGAATGAATTATGAAAGAGCTCAAAATAAATAATGAAAAAAAAATTGTTTTTCTTTTAAGTTATTCACCATGAGAGATAAATAACACTTAATATAATTCTTCTGAGAGATAAAATATGTTGAATACATTTTGCCTATGTGATGAGACATTTTGTACATGAAACAGTATGCTAAGTTGGTATAGAATTCGACGCCCCTATAAACGAGACATTTTACCAATTTAGGGGGAGAATTAGCATAAGTTGGCAAAATAAAATAAAATAAATATTTGACGATCCCTATAAAGATAATTTGAAAAGTTATGTGCCAACTTTTGTCTATATATTATCAAGATATGTTCCACATTTATGATTTGATTTGCATCCAGTTATGACTCATATTGCATAACGTTAAAGACACATTTTGGTCATATAATGTGTATACATTGAGATAAATCTTGCCAGTTATACTTGAATCCCTACATCTGAAGTGTAGATTGTATGATCGGTTCCAAAATAAAGATGTAATACATGGCAAGATGGTGCAGTTGAAACCTTTAAAAGTGTAATGATATATTAATACTAGTGTATGAAATAGCCTAGAAGTGGTATAGATATCTGAATTATTAGAATAAATGGCCTATGATGTAA
Organism: Salicornia ramosissima; assembly: GCA_951394345.1. NCBI lineage: Eukaryota > Viridiplantae > Streptophyta > Magnoliopsida > Caryophyllales > Amaranthaceae > Salicornia > Salicornia ramosissima. Next base: position 37,007,873 of record OX596233.1, on the reverse strand, counting down.
GCATATTTATGATGGTACCAATGAGAAATTTATTCAGATATCATCGTAAAATATCATGCAAATTAAAATTATATTTTGAAGAATTATATGGATGATACTGGTATATGTTGGAACCAATAAATAATATGCATATGCAGGAGTGGACATGTGAACAAGGGACCAGAAATATATGTCCATTTTAATGTCGACGTGAAACAAAGATAATGATCAATATTTTGTCATGGACCAAAGGTCCAAAGAAATATTAGTGATGATCAATAGTATATCATGGACCAGAAGTCCAACGAAATATGAAAAGTTTGTCATGGACTAGTAGTCCAACTCGAAACATGGATTTCTAAAATCCACACTGTACAGTATTTAATATTTTTAAGTCTTAATTTTATATGCATGGTTGAGTCATAGGTTAAATTCATTACTCATTATATATGTAGGATGTAGTCTAGGTCATAGGTAAGCATTTTTCATTACCCATCACAAATATTTTGTTTTGCATCTTATCATGAATTTTGCATCTCATACACTAGTTATACTTAACAATTGTGGTGTTTTTTAATGTTTGCCCAAAGAATAGTGAGAAGAAATTCATAAGTTTGCATGAGATATTTATACTCTAATGGGATTATAGCTCTTACGAGAATATATATATAACATTGATTTGATAGCATGTTGTGAATCATGCAAGTAGAGTTCCTAAATATTTGACTCTGCAAGTTATATATATTTCTAGTATCGCATTGTTAACATTATTGTCGAACTCATAAATAGTCAATGTGACTTATTTTTGACATCTCAACTTGAAGTTTGAGCATGTAAAAAATAACCATTTTTTATACCCATTGAAGAATTTTCGTATATATGAAATGTCTAAAGAATAGAAATAACAATCTCTCAGTGAGAATAGTTGTTATGGTTTGTTATGGTCTAGAAGAATAATGAGCAATGTATGATTAGACAATAATATGTGAATATATAAAGTGTTTCCATGATATTGTGATTGGATGGAGAATGTATGATCATGAATTTTTACTTTATGACCTCCAAAACAAGGCATCAATTCAATAATTAAGGTAACTTGATAATAAACTCATGCAGTGTCTTCATAAGTATTGATAAATGAAGATGTCTCACTATGTCCAAGAGAAGATTTGAAGATTCGAGACCAGTCTTAGAGGACCTATCATCGAGGAATGTTATTATGCTACAAATGTGAAGTTATTCAGCGGCATTGGATTTATGACATTTGAAGATCTCAAATTATGTATTCATCATGGGGAGACAATACGCATTGCACTCTTTTTCCCTTAACCAAGGTTTTGTCCCACATTGAGTTTTCCTAGTAAGGTTTTTAATGAGGCAACATTTCAAAGCGTATTACGAAAGTGGTGTACTCTTTTTCCTTCACTAGGTTTTTATCCTATAGGGTTTTTCTTAGTAAAGGTTTTAACAAGGCACACTATTCGACTATATTCAAGAAATTTATTCAACAACTGGGTTACTTCGTCTTAAGGATCTTGATAGATTACATCATTAGGGGGAGTTAATGAGCATTGTAAATAAATGTTATGAAATATTCTATTTTAAATTGTTGTTTTTGTATAATGGACATCCAAGGGGGGAGTGTTATGTAATATATATTAGTGGATGACCATTATACAACTGTCTATACTTTAGGAACATTCTGGAATTAGAGTTTGCTATACATACTATTGACGGCTTGTATATATATCCATTTACTGAATGAAATGATACACTTTTCCTCATTTTCACAACAGATAAAAAATATAAAATTATTTTTATGATGTTAAAAATGTTTTATGATGCAAAAAGATATTTTTTATGAATATAAAATATTGAAAAATAAATGAAAAATTCCTAAAAATGTTGGAAAATCATAAATAAATCTCATAATTATTGTGGACATCGACTGTTTCTTCCAAGGCAGTTTGATCATGGTTTAGGCAATTATCAGAATCATATTATACATTTTTTCATCGTCAATTCCCTTTAGTTTGACCTCATGGTAACACGGTACTTTCATCATTAGTTTCTAAATTGGGGAGACACATTTAGGTGTCTACAGTGGTCACTGCCTCTTGCACGGTGGTGCAAGGTTAGCCTGCACGGTCGTGCAACCTGGTTGTACGGTCACGCACCTTTCTCTTGGGCTTCTATGGCTTGAACAACCACCCTGCCCGATCGTGCTCTGTTTTGCACGATCATGCAGTCCTGTTTGGCTTCTATAACCTTGCTTTCCTAACTCCAATACTCATGCTATAATGCTATTACATGCCTAAGCTCTACTAAAGAAAATAAACAAGTTTAAACTAAATTATTACAACCCAAAATTATGAAAATAAGCTAAAACAAGAGCTCAAAACTATTCAAGTAAATAGTGGAAGAAAAATAACGTTATTGACCGTCGAAGCCGCTTGTTAGACCTTCACGTCTTGCATCAAGCTCCTCTTCTAAAAAAGGATTTGCCCCCAAATCCTCGCCTTCAAGAAGGAACGGAGAGAAGTCAACCATCACTGAGAAAGACCCAATTCCACTAAACTCGGTAGTTAGAGCTAGGGAAGACCAAACCAAACTTCAATAGCCCATCATAGGCCCCATCCGGATCATACACCAATATTACCAAAGCAAGTAGCATAAACATCGCTAACCGACATACTACAACCAAGAAATCAAGCATAGCATTGGCGCACCTAACCCGCCACCTAAAAAATCCATATCTCAATGCCATTGACAAGAACATTGAGTTTCCAGCACAAGAAGCTCTTAAAGAGAGTGAGATGTCATCATGCATACCCTTATCAAATTTAGACCAACCACAATCTTCATGAACACAAGATAGACCAAACATAGTATCAAGGAGTAAAGAATTCCGCTCAAACCTTAGTCTTGACTCACTAATGCCAATGTCAAAATGTGTTAATCTAGAATTAAGCTCAAGAGAATCATCGTGTGCATTACTAGAGTCCTTTAATTCAACAAGAAGCCATGAAGCATCATCACCATCAACAATAGAAAAATCGCAACCATATACATCATCCATTTTCAACTCTTCATTCAATTCATGCTCATAAGAATGATCATCACAATTCTTTACAACATGAATATCAAAAACCTCATCATAAGGGGAAAAGAGAGAAGTGGATTCTTTTACCTCGCTTTGAAGATCACCATAAATCATAGGCAATGAACCCTCATCTTGTGCTTTAGACACCTCTTCGTGACAAATGGGAGCCTTATGATTGACCACGGCCTCTTGCACTTCTTTATGAAGCAAATGCTTTAGGATAATCTTCACTCGATTCAACTTGAATGAAATTGTGTTCTCACAAGAATCATGGATGACTATTCTTTTCATCAACCAAGGTTGTCCAAAAACAATATGACAATCAACCATTTGACTCACCACACAAGTAAGCTCATCAATATATGACTTCCCAATTGAAAAGGGAAATGTCACATGTTTAGGAAAACCTAAGGTATGTAGTTCAAGCTTATCAACCATGTATTGGGATACCAAGTTTTCTCTAGCATTTGGCTCTACATTGAAATTACAAACCCTACCCAAAATCGTGCATCTTGATTGAAAATCTTGAGGTCTAAACTCCTTGGTCAATCTTTGTTTTGTCTCAATCATTTGGTCACTTGAGTTAATCACTTTTTTGCACACATCCTTCATATACCCAATCTCCCTTGTTGAAAAATTATCTTTAAACAAATCTATTTTCAAGGATGACAATAGGCTAGAAATTTATGGTACTAGGTAAAGGAGAAAAATTTATTTGTGGAGTTAAAAAATTTATTTCAATATCCTTTGATGATAAGATAAAGAAAAAATAAAACTCACTTGGACATTTTATCCTAGAGTGTAATCAATAATCACAACTTCAAACAAGAATTTTGTGGTGCTAGGTGAAGGAGGATACTACTTTGTATGGAATTTAGGCTTACTTCAATATCCCTTAAAGATTGGACAGGGAAGTATGGGGTTTAACGAAGAAAAAAAATCCACTTAAGCATTTCATCAAACACCATGTATGCACAACAAAACTACTATGAAAAACTGAATTTTTTTAAAAGATTCAGCCAAGGATCATGGATATATTGAAACCTCAAGCTCTTGATACCAATTGATGTAGGATGGGGTCTCAAAAACATGCAAAAAAATAACAAATTTTCAAAATTCTTAGGTCTATAATAAGCTCCATATATATATATATATGAACACCAAAACAATCATAAAAATGGAATATGAACTTTGAAATTAGCTCACGCTAAGGACTAATAAACAAGAGCTAAACATAATATAATCAAAATCACAAAGTTAATGACTAGATGATGACTTACTGTTGGAAAAATGGCTTTAAGGCCTTATTAAATTCCTATTTATGGCTTTATCTTGGGGTTCTCATTTGATTGTTATAGGGTACAACTTATAACTCATGGTTTTTATGAGCATCTTAATGGAGATTTAACCTCCTTAAGTTGATGATGTTTATTATGGAGTGATGAATAATATTCCATATTTAATAGTTAACGTTACAAATTTATTTGTAATGAATTATCTATTATTGTGGTTTAATTTCTTGTGTAACTTCTCCATCTATAAATATATGGGTTGTAAAGTTTATGAGATAACTATCATCTTCCTAGATTATTATTTCTTGAGTAAAAGTATGTGTCTCCAACCCCTCACTTTCAAGTACATGATTGTGTGGGAGTGATGTTAACCTTAGTAAACAAATCGGCCATAACGTTTTGTACCTCGGACGGGCCGAATCTCGTCTTCAAGGCAGTGGATTAAGTTTCACAACATCATATACCCAAAATCTTCCAAAATAATTTTTTAATTTATCCACCATACTTTATTCATCTCCTCTCTCTATATTTGTAGCCTTGATATACCTATTATTTCCTACACTTACCAATCACGAAGTTTAGCAAGGTTTGAATCTGATAGGTCCATTTTAGGACCGACTTCCTGGACTCTTTTAACTTGTTTTCCGTTGTTTTTAGGCTTAGTTTTATTAGTTTTAGGCCTTTTTAGCTTAGTTTAGGTCTTACTTGCGTTTTCGTTGAATAATGCCTTTTCTTGCCATTTTTGCTAATAATTGAGCACTTTTGCGTTACTAATGCCTTGCGTTCATTCATGTAGGTATTTTGTGTGTTTTCAATCAATTGTTAAAAGCCGACAAGGGTCGTGAGAGGTCCCGAGAAGCTTTGGGAAGTGTTCCGCAATAAAGCCAAGACCACAATCACCACTTTTGGAGCATAGGTCAACTTTGAAAGGCCATAACTTTTTACATACTTATCATTTTAAGGCGATTCAAGTTGGAGGTTAAAACTCGTTCCGATAGCATAGAAACTCCTGGTCATAAGCTAAATTCCGATAAGAAATGAAGGAGTTATGATGTTTTTAAAACTGACTGTCTTGCTGTCCAGCGGCCGCTGATACGTTTCCAGCGCCCGCTGAGACCTATTCAGCGCCCGCTGATATTTCCAAGCGCCCGCTGAACTGGCCAGAACAATCAGTAGCTCATTTTTTGGCTCCAGCGCCCGCTGAGACCTCTCCAGCGCCCGCTGGAGAGGCCCAGCGCCTGCTGACTTATGCCCAGCGCCCGCTGAGAAGGCCCTGTTCGTATCATTTAATCTGTTTTAGCTTATTTTTCGTGCATTTTTTGGGGAACTATAAATAGCCCCCTCCCCTCATTTTAGAAGCCAGCTGAGGTTAGAGGCTCACTTAGGGTTTTAGGTTAGATTTTGTTGCTTTCTTCTTCAATTTCCTCTTGTAATTTACATTTGCTCTTCAATTTATGCAAGTTTCTTAGTATCTCTTCCTCTTGTTCTTCAATCTCTTCAAGGTACTTTTATTGCTTTCTTTATTTGCTTGATTTCTTGTTCTTTGTTGCTAGTTATTGATGTCTAAGTAGTTGATAGTTGTTGTTGTTGTTTATTTAGTTAGTTTATTTGTTATTTTCATGTTTGTTTAGTTGTTTATTTTGATTTCATTGTTGTTCTTGGTAGTTTAGTTTGTAGTTTTCTAGGTTTTAGTTGTTGGTTTTAATTGTTTATGTTTGTTATTTGTTTGTTGTTTTAGTTATTTATGTTTGTTTCTTGTTGATTTAGTTGTTAGTTTAGTTTTAGGTTTTAATTGTTAATTTGTTTTGTTCATAGTTTTAGGTTTAATTATGTTTTTATTTTTAGTTTTAATTATGTTTTTTTAATTATGTGTGAGTAGTTAATTTCTAGGGTTTGAGTGAAACTTCTCAAATCCTCCATGATTGTGGTTTAGTTGTTCTTGGCTTTGGTTGTGATAATGTCGGTACCTTAGGATTCGGTTATGTTGAGTCTTATGTTTAGCTAGCATAGGATTCATTGAAGAATCCCCACCGAAGGACCGAAAGGTGAACGTGGGTGATGACTTCCTTTGCCCGATTGATGGAAGCACCACGAAAGTTGGGCCTTCGATCAAGGGAAAGTTACCGGTCTTCGTGATTTTGTGCTTAGGACTCGTTAGATGTGTCGCTGCATGAAAGTGAGTTGTATATGTCTTTCCGGTCATCGTACTAGCTCGAAAGAGTGGTACGATCATAGAACGACCTCCCCTTATCCACAACCTAAGTCTAAGTTTCGATTGATTCATAATTCATGGTGGTATGAGTTGTGGATCTCTTACCCTAGTCCCTTTTATTCTTGTTTCCTTAGTGTAGTTTTAGTTAGTTCTCTCCGCCTCTCGCGACCATCACCCGACCTAGCTCGTTCGACGCTCACGCCTAGGCTAGTGCGAAGTACCTTCCCCGTGTTCGACACCCCCACTCATACTACAACGGGGGTTTTTATTTGGTAAGAAATCCCTCCAATCAGAATCCACTTAGGAAGGAGCTTACAAAGGGCCTCAAAGAGAGAGAAATCTCTGATTTTTAATTCAACAAAAAGATGATTATAAAAGAAGTAAAGAAAGATATTTAAAGACTAAGCAATCTCTAATGAGACTTTTAATCTAGGCCATTAATCTCTATGCAATCAAGGTCCAAGCTTACCAAGCACTAAACAAAGCAAGAGAAATAAAAGCAAACGCAAAAACACGAACATTGATGCCTGCACGCCTATGCATCACAACCTTGCACGGTCGTGCAAACGTTTATGTGGTCACCGCCTCGTGCATAGTCGCACAAGGTTAACCTGCATGGTCGTGCGAACTGGTTGCACGGACTTGCAGCCTATCTTGCACTGTCGTGCACCTTCCTCTTGGGCTTTTGTGGCTTGCACGGCCACCCAGCACGATCGTGCTCTATTTTACACGGTCATGCAGCCCTATTTGGCTTCTATAAGATTGCTTTCCTAGCTCCAACAATCATGCTATTACATGCCTAAGCTCTACTAAAGCAAATAAACAAGTTTAAACTAAATTATTACAACCCAAAAGTATGAAAATAAGCTAAAACAAGAGCTCAAAATTATTCAAGTAAATAGTGGAAGAAAAATGACTTCGTTGACCGTTGAAGCCGCTTGTTAGACCATCCCGTCCTGCATCACCCTTCCACCACATTTATCGTGGAAACATTAGGATTTGGATCCTTTTGTCCATGTTGCATTCAGATCTCTTCTTCAACCCGAAGGTGGGACCCTAATTGTTCAACGCTCATATCATCATTCATATGCTTTAAATGGTTTCTAATATCTTCCGACTTGGAGGCAACTTGTCAAAAATAAAGGAAACAAAAAAATCTCATTCATATCAATGTTGTGTTTCCTAAGACTTCCTAAAGATCTTTGCAATTCATAAAATTGTTCCATGACGGATCCTGAATTAACCATACGATGGTTATTGAAATTACTAACAAGAAACTTTTTGCTAGAAGCATCTTCTACCATATATTTAGATTCAATTTGATCCCAAAGACTTTGAGCGGATTCACTATATTGATAAATATCAAACAATGCATTGGACATATCTTTAAGGACATCGATGTGGCCCTGACATATATAGTCATTGTTCTCCCACTTGCTCCTCCTCCTTGTTGTCTCAGGTGGTTCATCTTCCTCTTCCAGCGCCGGCTTTTGCGTTGTAAGCACATATGCCACACCCAATCATGTCAACAAGAAATTCATCTTTTTTTTCCATCTTTGGTATTCAACACCTCCAAACTTCTCGAGTTTGGTGATGCACGCTGTCAATTCTTTAATTGTATACATACTTAACAATATTGTTTTTGGATTGTTAGGGAAATTTTAGGTTTGGGTATAAGCATTATTGAACAACAATGAACAACTTGAGGTGTGTATAATGAACACTTTCCCAAAATAAATATTCCTACCCAATTCTAGTGTCGGGTTACAAGCAATTTGTCTTTGAGATACAACAAATTCAGTGTTAATCAAGCCTAGTTTCAATTAACACTAATGAGAACAAGATTGGTGTGTTTATAGTGTAACAATGAAGAAAATGTAGAGAGAATTTAATCAAGTTAATTTTGAGAGTAAGAGAATGAATCAATTTATGTCTTTCATCATAAACAAATATATATTTATGTCAAATAATACATATTGACACTAGTAGAATTTGTTACCAAATAGGCCATGCAAGTTTCTTAACTTGAATATAAAAAGTTTTTATAGGTTGATCAATGTAAGTTATGACAAATATTGCATTTGTGGTTAGCAAATTGTATAATGTTATTAGTTATACTACTATAAAACGTTGAAGGTTAATTATTCGTCATGTCTTGTAATACACAAGGAAAACCATTGATTTTGGTTTGTATCATAGTGGTATCCTTCAGCTGTATAGGGGAACTCGAATGCAAGTTTAAAGTTGTTTCTGTCCTAATGGATGGGTGTTCCTTCATGGGGGGGGGGTGCTATTTTTTGGTTATTTAAGAAGCAAACTTGCATCACAAAAAAGCAGACTTCTCTTATGACAATAGAGTCTATTGTTATGTATTCGGTTTGTAAATAAGCTGAAATGATAAGAAAATATAGTCTAGCAGCTTAGTTAGAGATATGGTGTACTAGTTGATGGCAATCAGTTTAGATTGGGAGCCTCAAATAATCGCAAATGAAAGAATCTTAACTTAACACCCAATAAGTTAATGGGAACTAAGTTCAATGAGATCAATTCTCTCATTGTTGATTGGGAACTTGTGCCATCCAAGATTCGATACTGAAAAACCATGATGGTAAAATAGGTTGGTTTATCCTTAATAGATCTCGTCATTGTACTTAATGATAGGTGCATGTTAAGAGATTTATCTAAGTGAATGCGAAGTGTGGCATCTTCAGGAGCTAAAGGGCATGGCTTTGATGCATTTTTTAAAAGATATAGGACACATGGTTGTAAAAGTGTCAGGATTATTTATGTGTATAAAGTAAAGTATCTTATGTGTGTATTATCGTCGAGTTTCGATTGTATTTAAAGTGGTTCAATTTTTTTAACAACACCATTTAGTTACGAATACTTGTATGTATATTACACTAAGTGAAAGTTCAAGTCAAGTACAATTTCATTTACGCATGAGATTATTGTTGAAGATAATATATATGCTTTGTGATATCTCCTATACTCTAAATGTGGGAAGAATGATAAAAAATATATATTTAGAGTATAAGGTGTTATGTGATTTGTTTGTTTGGCAATGGTGTAAGAATGGTCATATAATCAACAATTATGTTATAATCGGGATCTGAAAAAATACCAAAATACACTAAGTATGCACAAAATAGTGTCGTGGACAGAGAGTTTGATGACGCGGACGCGAAAAATATGGCTCTGTCTACGCCCACAAAAAAAACGAAGAAAATGAGCAACACAGGCATTGCGCCCGCGATATGGCCCGTTCACACACCCGCGACACGGCCTCACGCGCGCCTGTAACAAGTCTTAGTCGCGCCCACGCTTATTCCACACCTACTTCGTTTGCGGTTATTTGTTCAATGTGCAGTTTTTGGTAAAATGTAGCGGTTATGTACGTGGACTAAGACTGTGACTGAGTTTATTAAAATCCTTAGATGATAGAGGAAAAATATAGCTTCTGATTCTCATATTTTCTCACAAGCATATCATCTTCTCTATAAACTTCATACATATTGTGACATTTTTGAATGAGCATCAACTTTGTTGTTCCAAATTCTTCGTTGTAATATGGTCGAAATCTTAGCTTTAGGAAAGCAATATGTGCTTCGAAGGTTTATTTTTCTGAAATTATTTTTGCCTTAGATCCTTGTTAATCAAACTACAATTAAGTTCCCCAACAAGGATCAACCCTTTCTCTTTTGCTAAGATTGTATATACTTAGGTAGGGCTGTATAGATCATTTTGGTTTGTGGTTTACAATGTCGTAAACATCGATGTTAAGAGCATAGCTCACTTGTGTACTACATTAAAAGATTGAATAGATGCTGACTAATATATAAATTAATGTGTTACATCATATAGTTTTAGGATGAAACTTGTCGGGAACTTTTTTTTAATCAAAGAGTCTAACTGTATATTTATAATAATAAATCCATTATAACGTTTGCATAAAAAATTTATGATTCGTAATTAATAAATTTAAATTTAAAGTTGTGCCTAGGGTACAAAGATACCATATTATTTACGTAAAAATTTAATTTATAAAAGCATGAATTTATGATAAAAAAATAATAATAATAATTTGACAAAAATTAATTTGAAGTTATACCTAGGCTACAAAGATACCACATTATTTATGTAAACATTTAATTTATAAATGCATGAATGTATGATAAATTTAAAAACTATAATCTCATAAAAATTAATTTAAAGTTGTACCTTCTATATTTGGTTCCGATCCGGCTCCGGCGTCCACCAGAGTTCGAGGAGATGACTGAGAATGATGATTGATTGGATTGATATTGGTTGGGATGATTTTCCGATGGAGGGGTTGTAACAAATTGGTCTTCGTTATGTAATGCATGCCCTAGCAAATGATTCGATTTGTCCGGTATTTATTTCAAATGAACCGAAAAATTGATCATTAGCATTATGAGTATCACCCCTACAACCACTACCACTAGTGCCATCATGGATGTGTTCTCTTCAACTTATATCGATCAGATCAGATCATATCTCATAATATAAGTTCAAATTATCATACATTTTCATATCTTATCTTATCAAATCATCAGATCAGAAAAAATAAGACAAAGATAACGCACCCCATATCTCCCACCACCACCATTTTTGCCACCATTTCTACCACAACTATTCCCTCTAGTAGACATTTTTGCTGATTTTTTTCTTGAAACAAATTTGAAAACAACTAATAGTTTTTGTTGGTTGTTTTTGGAATAAAAACTATTATACTATCAACTTTTTGTGAATATAAACTACTAAATCTAAGAATTGAAATTGAGAGATTGAGAATTGGGAACAATGAGATCTGGAGAGTATTAAGAGTAATGAAGATGAAAGTTGTTAATTATGAAGAGTTTGGGGTAAATTAGATGGGTATTTTTTAAAGGGGAAAAATTAGGGGCGGGGGGTGGAATGTAATTTTTTTAAAATAAAAAGCTGAACTAGCCGTTGCAGAGCAGACCGGCAGGTGGGCTGGGCAGTTCAACCAGCTACGGCCTGGTCCGAGCCTGGGTCACAGGTCGGGCTGCGTTTCAAAACTCCGACCCATGACCCACCCATGTAGAACTAGGCTGGGTCTGGGCCGGTTACGGGTCAACTGGGGCTGAGCACAACGGACAAAAAACCGGGTCGGGTCCGAGCTGGGTTGGGTCGACCTGGCCAGTACGTGGACACAACTGTAGACTGTGCTTATTGTTATCTCCACTTCTATCTGTCAACTTTATGTTTATTGGAGATGGCATTGCTCAGGAGTGGCAAACCAAATACAAAGGTATTGATGTTTATCAATAGTTGTTTGAGCTTGATGTTTTTCAAGAAGTACTTTTTCCAGCTACATGCTAAATTGTCTTTTGTTTATCAATAAAAATGCATGTCTTTTGTTTTCAATAATTTACATGTCTGTTAGTTGAAGTGATTTTTCCAGCTACATCTAAATTGTATGCAATCATCAGTTTTTCAATGTCCTCATGTCTCCTTGCTTTTTAGTATGTTATTTGCAACTCAAATATGTAGGGAAATATTACGTGTAAAATCAAATTGAAATGAAAATGTGGGCCGATTTTATTTAATGTATACGAATGCCGTGACGTGTATGAAACACTGTCTTAGAAGCAAAATCGCCCTGATTATGGTGCAATCGGTGATGGCGTTGGCCCCCAAGATTTAACACATCGATCCTCCTTTCTGTGCACGCAGAAAGAAGAATTTGGAACTCACAAAATGCTTAGAACAGAAATGAAGAAGAAAAGACAGAGAGAGAATAACGTGTCACGAGCCGAGCCGAACGGACGGCGGCGGCAGCGAGCGTAGGGATGCCGACTTCCTCCCACAACACTTCAAATACAATAAATGACAAATACATTAATAAACAAGTAAAACTCCCCTCATTGCTTCAATGTGGAACAAGCTTTTACATTAAAACTTTAAAACATTTCTTCTTCCACTCCATTACTCCTTATCTTATGCATTATTTCCAACAAAATATGGTTGAATCATTTGTTTTTCAATGTCCTCATCCCCAAATGAATCACGAATATACTTGTATATATGGTTTGCTAGCCTTGTGTGTCTCCTTACCATATAGTCTTATCTTATAAATAAATCAAATATTTGATTTGAATGTCGTTTCTTCTTGCAGGACCAATCTCTTTTTGGATGAAAGTCGGGGTTAATAAAAGATACACTCTTTTGATGTCGCCATCAAGTACTATATATAGCAACTAACATTCTGCTAGATGAATGATTAAAAGGCAGTTAGCTTGTAATTTATATAATTTTTTGTATAAACGGCATGAGGTGCTAAAATATGTTGATGTGATTTAGGCTTGGATATACATTTGTTAAGTGTTTTGTAGTTTTATTGACTCATACGGCCATAATATGATTAATTCATCATGAATGATAGTACATTAAATTATGTAGGATCTGGAAAGTGAGAATTAGATTTATGAAATGTTGTGTAATACATGTTGTTTACTAAGGGACCAAATTATCCTAAATGTCATGATTTCATTGGTAGAGATATAATAGGAAGATTTATCAATTTATGTCACCTTTTTAAATAATGTTAAATAGGGCGATTCATGTTGCCCTTTTAAAAAAAACTCAAATAGCTTTTTAATAAGATGAAATAGGGCGACATAAACCGCCCTTTTAAATAAGGTCAAATAGGGCAACATAAAACGCCCTTTTAAGCAGGGTCAAATAGGGCGACAATGCAATATCGCCCTTAAGATGTCCAAGGCAACGAAGCAACTCTTTAATCAAATAATACAGCTGACTTTTGGACCAAATAAGGCGACTTTTGTCACTCTTTATGAACTGATTTGTTGTAGTGTCTCTTTAGATTACTAAATATAACGGTATCATATAACAGGAAATAGTAGGTATTGAAGGAGTTGCATTATGTAAAGCATACATCCAAAGTATTAATAACAATCATGCAATGAAAACAGTCCAGCACACAAAACTTAGAAGTATTGTCTTTTGCTTTTTAGTTGGAAATAATTACATCCTTGGTTAAAGAAAGACATGGACACACACTGCTTTTACCAATTGGAATATCAAAGCTCGATAAAGATCGAAAACTATATGACATATATATGATGATGCTAGGAAATAAACTAACTAGGTGGATGCACTAATATGAAGTGCAACCAAGGAAGCATATATTCCGTCTTTGATACGAATTAGAGTTTGATGCTTCCCTTTCTCTGCGATAACACCATTTTTTACAACTGCAATCACATCTGCATTCTTTATGGTGGATAGTCTATGAGCAATAACAATGGTAGTACGGCTCACCATGACTTTATCCAAGGCTTCTTGCACTATTCTCTCGGATTCAGCATCAAGAGCACTAGTAGCTTCATCCAGTAGCAGTATTCTCGGATTTTTCACTATGGCACGCGCAATGGCAACACGTTGTTTTTGTCCTCCGGATAATTGAACTCCTCTTTCACCAACTACTGTATCATAGCCCTGTAACATTTTCCTTATTAGGTCCTAAGCTACTACATGACATAACAAATATATATATATAGTCATGCAAAAATCTTGTGGTAAGTTAAAACATACAAATTTCAGATCTTGGCCATTGATTAAACTTACTTTGATCTAATTTAACAACATTGAAAATAAATAAACATTGGAACTCTCTCTCTCTTAAAAAACATCGCACCCTCAGACACACACACACTCTCAGCTCTCTCCTTCATTTTTTTTGGCAAGCTCTATTCTCCTTTAAAGTAATCAGTTTTGAGTTGTCCTCTCCTATGGTGAAAAAATTCGAGCTCTTACTCTCTTCAGTGGTGAAAAAAATCAAGGGCTCGCAATTTCCTCTATTATGGTTCAATTTTTGTCACTTGATATTTTTTATTGTCGATTTTTTAACTGATTTTTTATGATCATTTCTTTATTATCAATATTTAATGTCCATTTTTTTTATCTTCGATGTTTGATTTTTAACGCTTGATTTTGCAATTGATGTTCACATTTGTTATTGTTAGTGATTATTTAGGGTTGTAGTTCTTATATAGGTTTTTTTATTTTATTTGAATTTTAGGCTACAATTTGTATAGTAGATGTTTGAATTTATGTAATTAAGTGTCGTAAACATTATTTTAGTAGTGATAGGTTATTTTATTATTATTTGATTTTATTTGAATTTTAGGCTACAATTTGTATATTAGAATTGTGGATGTGTCGACATCGGGCTTTGTTTGCTCATAATTAATTCTAGCTATATTTTTAGGAGGATTATTTTTAGAACAGCTTGTAATTGATCTGATTCGCAACAAGCTTTGTTGATCTTGTAATTACTTTAATTTGTTGCTTCTATTTGGTTTAGGTTAATTATTTTTAGGCTATAATTGTTCTGCTCTGCTTTGTTTCTTTGTCAATCCTGTTGTTTTCTTAGACTGAAGTTATAATTACTTTTAAGCCAGAAATTTAGCTTTTAATTTTGTTATTGTGCAGTGATGGTTCTTAATTGATGTCATGTTGCCACTCTATTTGTGCATTTGCACTTTTTCTTCATAATAAACACAATTAAACACTGAATTTAGTATGTAGCCTTTGATTTTAATATGTACCCCTGAATTTAGTATCTATCCTTTGATTTTAATATGTATGTACCCTTGAATTTAGTATGTATTCCTAAATTTAGAATGTAACCTTTGTATTTAATATGTACCCCCAAATTTTAATATATACCCCATGAGTTTAATATATACCTCCTGAATTTAGTATGTACTCATATTATTAACTTAAGCGAAGGTATTGTGTCAGACCGGTCTGACAGTAACGTTTCTATCAGACCAGTCCACTGGACCTGAACACATATTGTTGAATCTGGACACATATGTGTTTAACCTGGACACATGCTGTTAAACCTGGACATGTATTGGTAGACCTGGACACATTTGTAAACCTGGAAACAGAACTGGACACATTTGAAATATGGACACAATTTGTAAACCTGGACCTGGACAAATGTGGACAAATCTGGACAAATATGAACAAACCTGGACAAATATGAACAAACCTGGACAAATCTAGACAAACATGGACAAATCTAGACAAACATGGACAAATCTGGACACACCTGGACATGCAAACCTAGACAAATATGAACAAAATTGGACAAATATGAACAAACCTGGACAATCTAGACAAACATGGACAAATCTAGACAAATCTGGATAAATCTGGACACACCTGGACAAATGTGGACAAACCTGGACAAATATAAACAAACCTGGATAAATCTAGACAAACATGGACAAATCTAGATAAACATGGACAAATCTGGATAAATCTGGACAAACCTGGACATGCAAACCTGGACTAATGTGGACAAATCTGGACAAATATGAACAAACCTGGACAAATATGAACAAACCTGGACAAATATGAACAAACCTGAACAAATCTGAACACACCTGGACAAACCTGGATACATATTTTTGACCCTGGATACCTATTTGTAAACGTGGACACTTATTTGTAAACCTGGACACATATTGTTTAAACATGGACACACATTGTAAAACATGGACAAAATACTTTTTTTGCATTTTGAGGCCTTTAGAGGCCTCGTTTGGCGATTTCCGGTGACCAAATCCCCTTCGGATATTTGCAACTGCCTTCGTCTCGAAAAATTAATCAATTTCGACATATTATATGCCCCGATCCGACACCCGAGCGCAAAATTATAGCCTCCCGAAGTTTTTCACTATTAATTTGGTTATATGGGTCAGCCATCTGACCAAATTGTCTAATGAGACCGTCTGACCCAATACTTTCACTTAACTTAATAGGTATCCCCCCCTCTCTCTCGATTGGGTTCAGATTGGAAATAATAGGGTTGAAGAACTCTTATCCCAAATCAAAGCCAATCTTAAACGAGTACTCCTTATTAAATAAAATTCAATCCTAATCCAACCTTTTTATTATAAGGGTTACTATACCTATCTAACCCACGTACGTCTTATAAATATTCTAAATAATATTGATCAAATTTAGAATTTTATGTATATTTATGTTTCCAAACATATACTTTGTATTTATGTTACAGACTTTGTTTATTATATTATAGATAGAAATTGTATTATTATTTGACCAATTCCAAATTTTTAAGTGGAAAATTCACAATTAATGGGCTAAATGGGTCAAAGTAGGTTATTTTTGGTTTAGAAATGTCAACGTTAACCCAAGCCATTTAATTTTATGATTTATCCGTGCCAACCCATTTAATTAAGAGAATGTATTGTGTCAGATCAGTCTGACAGCAACGTTACTGTTAGACCATTCCACTGGAGCTGGACACATATTGTTGAATATGGACATATATGTGTTTAACTTGGACACATGTTGTTAAACCTAAAAATGTATTGTTAGATCTGGACACATATTTGTAACCCTGGAAACATATTTGTAAACCTGGATACATATTGTTAAATCTGGACATATGTTATTGAACCTGGACACATATTGTTGAACTTGGACACAAATTTGTAAATCTGGTGAAAACTTATTCAACTTGGACACATATTGTTAAATCTGGACATGTGTTATGGAACTTGGACACATATTGTTGAACCTGGACACAAATTTGTAAACCTGTTGATAACTTGTTTAACCTGGACATATATTGTTAACTCTGGACATATATTGTTTACCCTGGACACATATTGTTAAACTTGGACACATATCTATCTAACTTGGACACATATTGTTAAACCTGGAAATCTATTTATAAACCTGATGACATTTGTAAATTAAACCTGGTGAAACTTGTTTAACCTGGAAACATATTGTTAAACCTGGACAAATATTGTTAGACCTGGACACATATTTTTTTTGACCAAGACAGATATTGCTAAACCTGTTACCCAAGTGTTGGACGATTTGACGGTCGAACCGTCCGACACAATACTTTCACTTTAATTAAACATGTTGAAAACCGCAAGCCTAACTCGCTTGTTTAGTTTACGTTCTGCTCAGATTACCAGGTTGTCTGTTATATAATATAGTATTGATATATAATATACTTCATATTGAAAAAATGTATTCTCCGAAGGTACATTGACTTGGTTAAGGATATGTATCAGGATATGTCTACAAATGTGAGGACTTGTGATTGGTTGACAAAGGATTTCCCTATAACAATTGGATTGCATCAAGGGTCGGTGTTAAGCCCTTTCCTTTTTGCATTGGTTATAGATGAAGTGACAAAGCCAATCCAAGATGAGGTACCACGGTGTATGTTGTTGGCAGATGATATTGTATTGGTGGATAAAACTAAAACAGGGGTTGATTCCAAATTGGAGCAATGGAGACAACGGCTGGAATCTAGAGGATTTAAGCTAAGTCGGACTAAGACTGAGTATTTGGAATGTCGTTTAGGGTCACAGTGGGGGGCAAGTGATGTTGTGGTGAGGTTAGACGATAAAGACCTAGCCATGAGCGAGTGCTTTAAATATCTTGGGTCAATCATCTAAAAGAAAGGAGATATTGACCAAGATATGGCTCACATGATCAAGTCGGGGTGGCTTAAATGGAGAGCGGCCACAGGAGTATTGTGCGATCGAAACATCCCCTTAAAGTTGAAGGGGAAATTCTACAGGACCGCTATAAGACCAGTGTTACTCTATGGTACAGAATGTTGGGCTTCTAAGAAGGAGCATATCCAAAAGGTAGGGGTTACAAAGATGCGGATGTTGAGATGGATAATATGTGGCAATACTCTACGAGATAGAATCATAAATGAAGATATTCGTAGAAAAGTTGGTGTTGCGGATATTGCAAGCAAGCTAAGAGAAAATCGCTTGTGTTGGTTTTGGCATGTAACACGTAGACTCTAGGGAGCACCGGTATGAAGAGTGAAAGAGTGGGATCAGGGGGATTTCAAACGTGGTAGGGTGAGACCGAAAATGACTTGGTGGGAAGGAGTTAGAAAAAATATGAAACAGTTGGATTTACAAGAGATTGAGGCTCTCGATCGTGCGGGGTGGAGAAGGAAAATCTATGTGGACGACCTCTCGGAATAATCCCTTTGGTTCATGTAGCCGACCCCACTTATCGGAATAAGGCTTTGATTGATTGATTGATATTATTGATCTACTAGCTTGGTATATAGAACTCAAGTAATTAATGTGGTAAGAAATTATATATATTGATGTCAATACCTGTTGCAAGCCAGAAATGAAGTTGTGAGCATTTGCCAGCGTTGCTGCACTTGTTATTTCATCTTCAGTTGCATTGTCTCCCTTTCCATATGCAATGTTAGCACGTATTGTGTCGTTAAATAGGACAGGCTCTTGGCTCACAAGGCCCATTTGTTGCCTTAACCACTTCAACTGCATACTTTTGATTTCAGTCCCATCTAAAGTTATGTAACCTGAATCTGGATCATAGAACCTCTGCAGGAGTGAAATCACAGTTGATTTTCCACTCCCACTCTCTCCAACTATTGCCACTGTCTGAATAATTAACACCAAAAATATGATTTTATTATTATTATTTTTTTAAACTAATAATCAATGTAAATTTAATAACAATGTGGTTAATATATTACCTTTCCTGCATGAATGCTCAAACATAGGTCTTGAAAAATATGGACATCAGGTCTAGTAGGATACGTGAAGCTCACATGTCGAAATTCAAGATCGCCCTTGACATGATCAAGTGTCATCCCAGATTCATCACTTGAGTTTATCTTAGATTTGCGGTCCAGAATGGCAAATACAGAAGCCGTGGCATTCTTGGCCTTACTAGTATCAGGAGCTAAGGAGCTTGATTGCGATATTCCTATTGCTGCCATAGCGAGTGCAAAGAAAACCTGTAATATATATATATATATATAGTTGTTAAATGTCAGAACGAATTTGTATGTCCTCTAACTATATGACAAAAGGATCAATATTCATGCTTGAATATATAATTAAGAACATGTTTATTTACTTTGAAAACATCAGGAAATGTTGTTTTTCCATGGCCTACAAGTTGGGCTCCTGCATAAAAGCATATGCCATATACACCAAAAAGAAAAGCAAATGATGACCCAAAACCTGCTCCACTAATCAGTCCTTGTTTTATACCAGCTTTTATAGGTGCTTCACATTTCTTTTCGTACAGTCGCATTAGCTTCTCCTCAACACAGAAAGAAGCAACTGTTCTTATACTCCCAACTGCATCATTTGCTACTTGGCTGGCCTCTTCGTACATTTTCTGCCAAAAAAAAAAAATAAAACAAAAGAAATATAATGATTTCGAATCTACAACCTTGACAGCTCTTATGGTAATCAGTTATGAATGAAGGCAATGAGAATGAATTTAATTATATGTTTGTCTGAAAAAAAAATAATAATATACGTACATTCGTTCCCATGGTGCTGCTAGCTTACCTTAGCATCTGCACTGAATCCCTTCATAAACTTCAATTGAAGATAGCCACTAACACCAAGAAGCGGGATTAATACAAGGACAATTAATGACAAAATCCAGTTAGCAAGGAAAGCAATCAACAACCCAGTTAAAGCAGTTGCAAGGTTTTGAACAAGTAAGCCCAAAGTATCTCCGACTAAAGCACGTACGCTTGCAGCATCAGTCGATAACCTTGCACCAATAGCACCACTTGAGTTTTCTGGTTCATCAAACCAACCAATCTCCATATGAACAACTCTCTCAAAACACAAGGTTCTAATCCTTCGTATCAACCTACACCCAGCTACGGCAAAGAAATACGCTCTACCTGGATACGATACAAGTGCTGCCACCCCTAATACCATAAACATCAAAGCCCAAAACTTTGAATCTTTTCTCAATATATGGGGTGGTTTATAAAACGCTTCAATCGCACTAGAGAAAACTATACTAAACACTGGAAATACTGCACCACTTGCAGTTGCAAATAAACATCCAAGAATAAGTACTGGGGTTTCAGGTTTGTTAAGAGAGGCAAGTCGTTTGATAGAAACTTGAGATTGCTCTTCATCATCATCATTATTATTATTATTAACTGGTAATGATGGACTGTCATTTTCGATTGGATTATTTTCTGTTATTAATCCAGACACTGCTGAGAATGAGTCACGTGCACTACTAAGCCTTCCTGAGGATGACCCTCGGCTCAATGATCTTAACGATGATCTTCTCTTACTTGTCTGGCTAGACAGTTCTCTATCATCTTTAGCTTGTTCAGACTCTTTCTTTGTTTCTTGTAATCGAACAAGTTGGGAATATGCTCCTTCAGGATCCTTGAGTAATTCAGAGTGCAAACCTGAAATAATAATTAATTTGATTATTAGTACATGCAATATAATATAATAAGGGCCGGAAGATTTATTTTAAAATTAAAGAAGATGAGATGAGAGAAGTTAATTGATTACCTTTTTCTACCATCTTTCCTTGATGAATGACTGCAATCATATCAGCATTTCGTACTGTACTCAAACGGTGTGCAACAATTACAGTGGTTCGATTCACCATTATCCTGTCTAATGCTTCTTGTACAATCTTCTCAGATTCTGCATCAAGTGCACTTGTAGCTTCATCTAAAAGTAAAATTCTTGGATCTTTCAGAATCGCTCTAGCTATAGCGATTCTCTGCTTTTGCCCTCCAGACAGTTGAGTTCCATGCTCACCAACCAATGTATCCAGTCCCTATTATCAATAATTGATCGTATCATTGAACATGAAGCTTAATTAAATTGATCGTATGTAAACTGGAAAAAACAGATCAGATCAGAAAAGCAAAAAACCTGTGGCAATTTATCAATAAATTTAGCAGCATTAGCAAGTTCAGTTGCTGCTTTAATCTCTTGAATTGTGGAACCATCAGTTCCATATGAAATATTATCCTTGATAGAAGAACCAAATAATACGGGCTCTTGACTAACCAAGCCAATCTTTTGTCGAATCCATCTTAGTTGAAACTCTTTGATATTAAGTCCATCAATTAAAACCTCTCCAGCTTGTGGATCATAGAATCTCTCTATAAGACTAATTACTGTTGATTTACCACTCCCACTTTGCCCAACCAAGGCTGCAGTAGTCCCACTCGAGATGCTTATTGAGAATCCATTAAAAATTTGCTCATCTGGTCTTGTTGGGTAGCTAAAATAAACTTGTTTAAACTCAATATCTCCTTCAATGTCATCAAGTGTTTTTCCATTTGGATCAAAAGGGTCAATTTCTGGTTTTCTATTAATGGTCTCAAACATTTTGTATGCTGCTGCTTGGCCTGCTGCGAATGCACCCAAGCTCGGAGATGCCTGTCCTAACGACCTGCATAGATTTTTTTAATTTGAACGAACTCATCAAATATGTTCCTACGTACGTACCCAACCAAAATACAATAATAATGAACATATAAATGAAAGAGGTGATAGGATCATTGGACTGGACTCACATAGAACCGATTATGACTCCAATAATGACATTAATAACGTCGCCACCAGTGTAATTTCCATGTAAAATCATCCTTGCACCAAACCAAATGGCTAAAGCGTAGCTTCCAAACATAACAAAGGTAACAATACCAAAACCCCCTCCTGTAGCCACGCCTTCCTTAATACCTGAATGATAGGCACTTACAACTGCTTTATTGTATTTTGTAATAGCATGTTTCTCTCCTGTAAATGATGCAACCTGAAAATTCAAAAAATTCAAGATCAGATCAAATTCTTGATTATTAACTTTAAAAAAAGAAAGAAATAAAAAAATACATACTGTTCTTATTGAACCTATTGTTTGTTCTACAACAACGGATGCCTTTGCATAAGCAGTTTGGCCCTGTGTTGCCATCCTTGACATGAAGATGGTCATGAATGCACCAGCTGCTGCCATAAATGGTATGACAGCTAACATAACTAGTGTAAGAAGCCATCCTTTGATAAATGCAACCACAAACCCTCCGATGAATGTTGACATTAGTTGTATGAATTGCCCTACCTAATATATATATATATATATATATAAGAAACAATCAAGATCAATATACATGGTAATTAAACTTGGACGAGTTAATGGATCAAATAAGTTGTTTAGTATCATGTATGTAGTACTAATATCAACCAATTTTGTACTTATTTTGAATTCATTTTATTTAAGTTCTATTTAATTAGGCTCTATTTGGTTGGGTGTAAAATATTTAAAATGGAAAATATAATTGCAAAACAAGATTTCCATTGTTTGTTACGATGTAAGAAAAATGTTTTGGAACGTAAAGAGGTAGTGGTAAGGGTGTGTCAGTGTGTGTACTAATGATGTGAAAAAAGAAAGGATTTTTTGACAACTACAGAATTAAGTTAGATTGGGGCGGATTTACGTTGTAACAGTGTGTGGCACGTGCTACAGTCCAGTGAGATATAATATATTACAATAATGCTTTTAAAAAATAAGATTTTTTTGCTTTGAATAATACAACCTTTCACAACAAGAAAATCTCGTTCGCCCGACCGATTTTACCGACCGCAAGTTTCTTAGTCAGAAAATACCGACCGTCCCCGACTGAACACAGTCGTTAATTTTTTTCCGACCTTCAATACGGTCGGAAAAATTTTTCCGACCGTCTCGTCGGTCGGAAAAATTTCGACTTATTTTAAAATCAGAGTCGTGATTTTAAACCCCAAACCATTCGAAAATCTCTCACTCGATCTCTCTCCCTCCAAACGTTCGAAAACCCGACGACCCAAACCCTAACTCTCTCTCTCACCTCCGGCCACCTCCGGCCACCAAACGGCCGCCGCACCTCCGGCCGCTCTCTTTCTCCTTCTCTTTCTTTCTTTCTCCTTCTCTTTCTTTCTCTTTCTTTCTCCTTCTCTTTCTTTCTCTTTCTTTCTCCTTCTCTTTCTTTCTCCGACGTTCTGTTCTCCGCCTCCGCTGCCGGTCCTCCTGTGCCACTGCCATCCCTCCTGTGCCGCCGCCGTCCTCCTCTGCTTGTGGTTAGGGTTTTTTATTTTTTTTTGTTTTTGAATTTATTGAATTGTGTGTATGTGTATGTATATGTAGGTATGTGTATGTATATGTATGTATGTGTATGTATATGTATTATGTATGTATGTGAATTAATTTTTTTTGTTTTTGAATTTATTGAATTATGTGTATTTGTATGTATATGTATTATGTATGTATGTGATTTTTTTTGTTTTTGAATTTATTGAATTATGTGTATGTGTATGTGTATGTATTCTGTATATATTTGTATGTATGTCTATGTATGATTGTTGATTGAAAGTTGAGTTATATTTATATTGAAATAAAAAATTGCCTCTGTATTTGATTTATTATGAATCTTTGTAATTGTTGTGAATGAATACAATTAAAGTAGAACTAAATATGACTTAAATATATATATATATATATATATATATATATATATATATATACATACATGTGCATTAGATAAGAAAGCTTTAAGAAGAATTAAGAAAGGCTAAAATAAGATAGGAGTGAAGACATTGAAGGATGTTTGAATGCTTTGAACTGATATTTGTTAATGGCTTAGAATAGGCATAATCGAAATGAAAAGGAAGGAGCGTGATTGGATGTACAAGAGACACGATAAGGACCACAAACTTCGGGATGAGTTCATCCAAGGGTTGAATGAGTTTGTTGCGTTCTCTCAGCAGCACCCCGAGCTTAATGATAGGGACAAGATAAGATGTCCGTGTGTTCGGTGTAAAAACTTGAATTACTTGGATGTGCCCAACGTAAAGGTACATTTGTATAAGAAGGGGTTCATTCCGAACTACTATGAATGGTTATGTCACGATGAAAGGGTGAGTATAGAGTCCACCTCGTCTCCTACTCATCCGAATCCTTACCGGGAAATGGTTGTCGATGCTTTTGGGAACAACGTGGACCCACCATTCCTTGAGGAGGCAACTTCGGCTGGAGAAGAACCAAATGCGGAAGCGAAGATGTTCTTCGACTTGCTCAAGGCAGCCGAGCAGCCTTTGTATGATGGTAGCAACATCTCTGTGTTGGAGATGGCTTCTAGAATGATCAATTTAAAGTCTGAGTACAACTTGCCACTCAGGTGCGTAGATGGTATTGGGTCATTGGTGAACGATGCGCTCCCCACCACCCAAAAAACTAAGTGTAGCACCTATTACGACACAATGAAGGTACTCAAGGGATTAGAGCTTCCTCACGAGAAGATACACGCATGCCCGAATGGATGTATGCTATTTTGGAAGGACGATGCTGAGCTTGATAAGTGTCGTCATTGCGAGTCGAATCGATTCAAGAATACTTCGAATGACAATTTGGTTCCCGTAAGTTTTCTGGTCTACTTCCCAATAACACCACGATTGCAAAGGATGTTTGCCACTAGGAACATTGTTGAAGCTATGACATGGCATTCTGAAAATCGTCGAGGGCAAGGGAACATGGCTCACCCAAGTGACAGTGAAGCATGGAAGCACTTCGACAGGACCTTTAAGGACTTTGCATCCAAGCCTCGAAATGTTAGACTTGGGTTGTGCACTGATGGTTTTTCCGTTTTTGGGAAGTTTGGAAAGCAATACTCTTGTTGGCCTATTTTAACTACACCTTACAACATGTCACCGTCCATGTGCATGAAAAAACCTTTCATTTTCCTTTCCTTGCTTATCCCTGGGCCAAAAAATCCGAAGAACAATTTGGATGTCTACATGCAACCTTTGATTGATGAGTTGAAGCATCTATGGTCGGTTGGATCCTTGACTTACGACATCTCAAAGAAGAAGAATTTCAATCTTCGCGCAGCCTTGTTGTGGACTATCAGTGACTTTCCAGCATATAGTATGTTGTCAGGTTGGAACACGTTCGGTAAAAAGGCGTGTCCATATTGCATGGAGAAAAGCAAAGCCTTTTGGCTACAACATGGTGGCAAAGTATCATGGTTTGATTGCCATCGTCAGTTTTTAGATTCCGACCACTCCTTCCGAAAGAATAAGATAGCTTTTTGTAAGAACAGAGTTGAAAATGACTCGGCTCCTCATATTATGTCAGGTGAGGAACTGTGGCAGTGTGTGAAGGACTTACCGAAAGCAACTGATGGTCCTGATGCTTTGAAGCAATTGAAGAAGAAAAAAATGGGATGGGATAAGCAATCTTGTTTGTGGGACCTACCGTATTGGAAGGATTTGCTGCTTCGGCACAACTTAGACGTTATGCATATTGAGAAGAACTTCTTCGAGCAGCTCATCCACACCGTCATGGTTGTGAAAGACGAAACGTCTGACACTGTAAGTGCGAGGAAAGACATGAAGAGTGTCTGTAGGTGTCGAGAGTTGGAGCTCGTTGATGATGGTAAGGGTAATGAGCAGATGCCCAAGGCACCTTACGCACTTAACAAGGAGCAGAAGAAGGTGTTATGTGAATGGATCCGAGACTTGAGGTTTCCTGACGGGTATGCTTCGAACTTAAGCCGATGTGTTGATCAAAAAAAAAAATAGGCTCCATGGAATGAAGAGTCACGATTGTCATGTATTTATGGAGCGGTTATTGCCTGTTTGCCTAAGAGAGTTGCTCCCCCTTCATATTTGGAAGGCAATAACCGAAATCAGCCAATTCTCCGTGACTTGTGTGCTCCCACTATCACTTTGAGTGAGATGGACCGCCTACATAAGAACATTGCTGAGATCTTATGTAAGTTAGAAAAAAAATTTCCCCTGGCATTCTTTAACTCCATGGAGCACTTGCCGGTACACTTGCCACATGAAGCATATATTGGGGGTCTTGTTCAGTACAGATGGATGTACCCATTCGAACGGTGAGTTATTGTAATCGTTTATACCCCTTTACTAATTTCCTATGAAGTGACATTTACATTGCTCATGTTTTATTTACTGACAGGTACCTTAACAACTTGAAGCGTAAAGTGGGAAACAAGGCAAGGGTTGAAGGCTCTATATGCAATGCATACCTGGCTGAGGAGATATCCAATTTCTGTTCACAGTATTTTCAGTCGGAGGTTGATACCAAGTCGAGGGACTTGGGTAGAAATGCATATCATGTTGTGGAAAGCCAACATGGTGTTAATGTCCCTGAATTGTTTAGGGAGGATTGTGGTCGACCAACAACGAGTGGTAGTAAACGTTGGTTGACAGACAAGGAGTACGTCCGAGCCCATCTGTACATCCTCGCAAATTGTGGCATATTAAGTGACTATGAAAGGTAATTTTATTAGTTTAACTGTCTTAGATTACAAAACCATATTGCATTCCGCCTTAGCTGACTTAGATCGAACTTGCGCACTGTAATAGGCAATTTGAGGATCACATAGTGCAGTCAAATCCCCAAATAAAGAGGGAGGAAATTTGGATCAAATGTGAATCCCAATACCCAACATGGTTAAGGACACAAGTGAGGAACCCTAATCCCTTAATTCCCCAATTTTTTTAATTACATACCATCATTTTATTTAATGACTCAGTCAACAAATCTAGGTACTTCGGACACAGTCTGCTGATGACGTCACACGAGCTCTCGCGATGGGTCCCTCGAAAGAAGTGATAACTTGGAATCAATTCTACGTCAATGGGTACAATTTCCACACACAAAGCTATGGTAGGAACAAGTCAACCATGAATTATGGAGTGTGTGTTGAGAGTCAAGAAGGGGGTGACTACTTAGGCACCTTGGAAGAGGTGTTACAATTGTCTTATCACGGGAGTGACGCACAGTACAAAACAATATTGTTCAACTGCAGTTGGTTTGATTGTGACAAGGGCATGAACATTCATGAGAAATATAGACTTGTAGAGGTCAATCACACTAGGACACTCCCGTGGTACGACCCCTTCATTGTCTCATACCAAGCCAGTCAGGTGTATTATGCTCCTTATCCTAGCCTGAAGAGGGACAAAGTGCAGTGGTGGGCTGTGTTCAAGACAAAAGCTAGGTCAGAGGTTGATGCCCCGGTGGACTCGGATGTTCTACAAGAGGAAACATCCCTTATTCCCGTAGGTGTATGTTCTCCGGACGAGATCCCAGACTACGATATCATTCAGGGTGATGATGACGAAGATGAGGTCATTCCAAGTCTTGATGAAGATGACTACGACAGTGGACAGGAGCTTAGAAGTGATGAGATTGATGAAGTGGTTGATGATGATGACGAGGACGTTAGTTGACGACATCGGTTTGTTTCATTAGGATGTAATTTAAATTTAATTTAATTGTAGTAATTCATTGTAATTTAAAACGACAAACAAGATCAGTTTAATAATTCAAGGAAATTTAAGTTTATTGAGTTCCCCCTCGATGTGATTATATTAATGCAGGAACATGTCAGATTCGGAGGATCAGAGTCAGAACTCCCAGACCCGGCAAGATTCTCTCTCTCAGTCTTCGGTTCGTCCTACTGGGTCTAGGCCGATATTACGTCCTGGTGACCTTCATCGTCGTGTTGAGTCGTCTAGGAGACGGTCGGCGAGTTCATCTTCCGGTCCAACTCAACCTACGTTTACCTTACCTCCACCACCACAGTTAGGGTTACCTCCGATACCACAGCTTCGGCCTCGGCATCGTCCTCTTCATTGTCCTCAGCCTACTCCTACGTCTGAGCTCACTCCTTTGTCTCAGCCTACTCCATCCTCGCTGCCTCAGGTCTCTCCTTTGTCTCACTCTACTCCTCCGCCTGAGACTACTCCGACTCGAGAACCCGAGAGACAAACTGGTGAGGTTGAGGGTGGAGACAAGGATCAGGGAGAAGCTTCTACATCCACAGCTGGGGTTCGAGAATTGGACCCCGATGGCCTATGGTGAGTTTTTGTGTTATTTTTTAAT
Organism: Salicornia ramosissima; assembly: GCA_951394345.1. Lineage (NCBI taxonomy): Eukaryota > Viridiplantae > Streptophyta > Magnoliopsida > Caryophyllales > Amaranthaceae > Salicornia > Salicornia ramosissima. The sequence goes on along the minus strand of OX596233.1, from coordinate 36,979,480 downwards.
GTTTTCACTATTGAAATTAAGTTGTATTCATATGTTGTTTAATCTTACAATGTTTTGTGTGCAAGGTTTGACAAGGGCGCTGTTGTTCGATCAATAACACACGTCATCAAGTCCTACTTCCATCAGCCTTGGAAGAACTACATGTTGAACCATGTTTGATTTGAATGATGACAAACCAGTCCTCTATACTTGATGACTATGAATAATTGTATATGAACAGGTTGAATCAAGTGAGGACTCATCAAGGCAATCATGAAGGCCTTAAGATACTTGAAGATCAGAAGCCAAGAACTTGGAGCCTTTTATTTTTATACTTCTAGGATCTTCATGTAAAATAGGCTTAAGAAAGTATTCTTATTGTTTTTAAGTAAAGAGCAAAAAGACTTTAAGTGTACATCCAGTAAAGAGAACAGGCAAAGAACAGTTCCCTTTACCAGATGTAGACTTAGTAGTAATGAGACCACTGTGGGAACAGACCTCAGTATTACGCACGTGATCCGTACAGATTTTCGAGTTCAAAAATCATTTTGAAAATTATTTGAAAAATTTGGATCACTTGTACTTTGGAAATCTGCCAAATTGATTTGCAAAATCAGCTCATTAAATGCAATGTACTTTGTTTGGACTTTAGTGTATATCTCTCTTCCCATAGTGGAAAGTGACAAAGTCTGAAACTAGAACACTGCACTTGTGTCAGCTGAAGTGGTTTGCACAATTTAGGCAAGTCTCCAAACACACTTCTAGGGCACGGTTTTCCTTGTCTATATAAACAATCTTTACAAAAAACCCTAGAAGACTTTTGCTCTCCAAAGAAAACCAAGTAATATTTTCTAAGAGTCTATCCTTAGTCCAAAACTATCTCCATATCCATCTTTAAGAGAAAAACTTACGGAGATTTAAATTTGTAATATTTGAACCACTTAGAGGGAAGTGGTTGGGGAGTGCTCTGTGAACACTGAGTGAACTGTTAGAGTTAACAGTTGGGGAATTAAGTGTTACATAGTTGTAGCATTTAATTGAGTGTGTAACCTTGTTATTATTCTGAGTTGATTAATAATATTGGTGAGAGAGTGGAGGACGTAGGCTTGTTTAGAAGCCGACCCTCGTTAAATCTTTGTGTCCTTACTCTTTGCTTACTGTTCTCTCGTTGTTCTCACAAAAGCATAAACAAAACTTGAAAACGATTGAAAAAACACACATACTCAATTCAACCCCCCCTTCTTGAGTATACATTGAACTAACACTACACTGAGGTAGATCAGGCGACCAAGGTACATTGGTGGAACATGTGGAAGGTCAGTAAGACAAATTATGTAATTTGATATAATATTTTTTTAAATATATTCTCTTACATTAACATATTAGATTGTCTTTGGTCTAATGCAGAAACAGTACACTTGGAGGCCTGAGCTCGAGGGCACTGTGCGGGATGCGTATGATACCAAGGCTGGATTACGGCTGAAGGACATATTCAATGACATAGTGCACAAGCGGAAAGACCGACCAAATTAGCTTGGTGATGACATGTACCAGGCAATGAAGGGTAGTCTCGATGACAAGCTATTCAAGGAAAGTTCGGCTCGAGCGAAGGCAAACAGGAGAGGCGGCGAAGCTAGTGGCAAGGCCCAGGCCTCTCACTGCGCGGGATCTGTCTCCACCACTCAAGGAGCTAAGCAATTGGTTAGTCTACTATTTCATTAAATTATTTTAATTAATGCTCGTTCGTTAACATTTGATTATATATCCTACCCTTACGCACATTTGTTTGTGTTGACTAAGGCGAAAGGAGGGAAGCTGCCTGATGCTGCGGATCTCTTCCTTGATACTCACTTCAAGAAGTAACCAGGGAAGGATCCGGTTCCGATTAGTCATAAGGCCAAGGAAGTGATGGTAATGCTTTCTTCTTTACTATGAATTTGATTTTTAGAGTGGAGTTCCAGCTTCAAAGCCGAAGAGTACGAATAGGATTGATTTTTTATTATTTGCAATTGATGTTTAGAACGGAATTCCGGCTTTAAAGCCGAAGAGTACGAATAGGATTGTTTTTTAATTATTTGCAATAGAATGTCTATAATAATGTTATGAGTTGTGAATTAACCCTTAAAACATGATCTACGTTGATCGGTGCGAAGTTGGGAATGAAAACACCCAAAACGAGCCAAAAATGGCCTATTTAGTTTGTTTTTGTTCCAAAACCCTCTAAACTTTCCCGAAAACATGCAAATAAGTTATAGAAAGTTTGAATGAATATTATAGGAAATGAATGAAACTTAAAAATACAAATTAGGTTGATCGGTGCGAAGTTGGGAATGAAAACACCCAAAACGAGCCAAAAATGGCCTATTTAGCTTGTTTTTGTTCCAAAACACTCTAAACTTTCCCGAAAACATGCAAATAAGTTATATAAAGTTTGAATGAATATTATAGGACATGAATGACACTTAAAAATACAAATTTGGTTGATCGATGCGAAGTTGGGAATGAAAACACCCAAAACAAGCCAAAAATGGCCTATTTAGCTTGTTTTTGTTCCAAAACCCTCTAAACTTTCCCGAAAACATGCAAATAAGTGATATAATGTTTATAATAATGTTATGAGTTGTGAATTAACCCTTAAAACATGATCTACGTTGATCGGTGCGATGTTGCGAATGAAAACACCCAAAACGAGCCAAAAATGGCCTATTTAGCTTGTTTTTGTTCCAAAACCCTCTAAACTTTCCCGAAAACATACAAATAAGTTATATAAAGTTTGAATGAATATGATAGGACATGAATGACACTTAAAAATACAAATTAGGTTGATCGATGCGAAGTTGGGAATGAAAACACCCAAAACTAGCCAAAAATGGCCTATTTAGTTTGTTTTTGCTCCAAAACCCTCTAAACTTTCCCAAAAACATGCAAATAAGTGATAGAATGTCTATAATAATGTTATGAGTTGTGAATTAACCTTTAAAACATGATCTACGTTGATCGGTGCGAAGTTGGGAATGAAAACACCCAAAACGAGCCAAAAATGGCCTATTTAGCTTGTTTTTGTTCCAAAACCCTCTAAACTTTTCCGAAAACATGCAAATAAGTTATATAAAGTTTGAATGAATATTATAGGACATGAATGACACTTAAAAATACAAATTTGGTTGATTGGTGCGAAGTTGGGAATGAAAACACCCTAAACGAGCCAAAAATGGCCTATTTAGCTTGTTTTTGTTCCAAAACCCTCTAAACTTTCCCGAAAACATGCAAATAAGTGATATAATGTTTATAATAATGTTATGAGTTGTGAATTAACCCTTAAAACATGATCTACGTTGATCGGTGCGAAGTTGGGAATGAAAACACCCAAAACGAGCCAAAAATGGCCTATTTAGCTTGTTTTTGTTCCAAAACCTTCTAAACTTTCCCGAAAACATGCAAATAAGTTATATAAAGTTTGAATGAATATTATAGGACATGAATGGCACTTAAAAATACAAATTAGGTTGATCGATGCGTAGTTGGGAATGAAAACACCCAAAACTAGCCAAAAATGGCCTATTTAGTTTGTTTTTGTTCCAAAACCCTCTAAACTTTCCCGAAAACATGCAAATAAGTGATAGAATGTCTATAATAATGTTATGAGATGTGAATTAACCTTTAAAACATGATCTACGTTGATCGGTGCGAAGTTGGGAATGAAAACACCCAAAACGAGCCAAAAATGGCCAATTTAGCTTGTTTTTGTTCCAAAACCCTCTAAACTTTCCCGAAAACATGCAAATAAGTGATATAATGTTTATAATAATGTTATGAGTTGTGAATTAACCCTTAAAACATGATCTACGTTGATCGGTGCGAAGTTGGGAATGAAAACACCCAAAACGAGCCAAAAATGGCCTATTTAGCTTGTTTTTGTTCCAAAACCCTCTAAACTTTCCCGAAAACATGCAAATAAGTTATATAAAGTTTGAATGAATATTATAGGACATGAATGGCACTTAAAAATACAAATTAGGTTGATCGATGCGAAGTTGGGAATGAAAACACCCAAAACTAGCCAAAAATGGCCTATTTAGTTTGTTTTTGTTCCAAAACCCTCTAAACTTTCCCGAAAACATGCAAATAAGTGATAAAATGTCTATAATAATGTTATGAGATGTGAATTAACCTTTAAAACATGATCTACGTTGATCGGTGCGAAGTTGGGAATGAAAACACCCAAAACGAGCCAAAAATGGCCAATTTAGTTTGTTTTTGTTCCAAAACCCTCTAAACTTTCCCGAAAACATGCAAATAAGTGATAGAATGTTTATAATAATGTTATGAGTTGTGAATTAACCCTTAAAACATGATCTAGGTTGATCGGTGCGAAGTTGGGAATGAAATAGTCTAAAATGGCCTATTTAGTTTTGTTCCAAACTAAATAGTCTAAAATGACAAGTGTTCTTTTATTCATAATGTCAACTTTATTGTTCTTTTATTTTGAATTCTTTGAACTAACTCCGCCCATAATTTGCAGGAACAATATAACCATAACCTTTCGGAGTCTCAGGCTAGTGGCTCGGAGATGGATCCCAACCAGATCTTCTTTGATACGGTTGGTGGCTTCCGGAAGGGCGAGGTTCTAGGGTTCGGCAAAGACGGAGCTTCTCTCTATTATGAGAGTACCTCGCGGCGGCACGTTGGATCTGCCTACTCTCCATCAGTTTCCGCTCAACTGGCAAAGATGACCGAACGTTTGGAGGAGTCCGAGAGTGCGAGGACGCACTTAGAGGAGCGAGAGCGCCATCTGGAGGAGCGAGACCGCCAACGGGAGGAGCATCGGCGTCGTCTGGAGGAGGATCAAAAGAAGCAAGTGGAGTACCTCGAGCAGATGAAGGCGCAAATGGACGCTTTCATGAGGCAATTCGGCGATCAGTCTTCCATTCACCGACGACCCCCCGACGATCGCACAGACAGTTCTGGCGGTTCTGGAGCATTCGTAGTGTAGTAGTTGTTTGTTATATATCAGTTTATTATAGTTTACGTTTTTGGAAACTGTAATATGTATTACAAATTTTTGTGTATTACGAATTATTTATATAAATAATATAAAATATTATTATAAAATATTATTTCGTATATTTAATCTGTTTTTCATTAATAAATAATTTAATTTCTTTTATAAAGGTTTTTTGTTATTTAATGAAATGGAAAAAAAAGACATAACAATTTGCCGACCGAAAAACAGTCGGTATCCAGAAAGAAAAAACCGTGAAAAATGACAAATATTAAAATTAAAAAACCGCGCAAATTAATATACCAACCGACACACGGTCGGTAAATTATTAAGCGCCAAAAAAAAATGGCTGGAAGGAGCTATTTTCCGACCGCCTGGTGGTCGGTATTACCGACCGACGCCGTATCGGTCGGTAATTCCGACCGCCAGGCGGTCGGAAAATACCTCCATAATTTTTTTTAATAATTTTTTTATTTAGTCGATTAACGGTCGGTAAGCGGTCGGTAAAATGTTTCCGACGAAGGGTCGGTCGGTGAAAATTTTTTTCCGACTAATTACACACCGACCGCATTTTTCCGATCGAAGACGATCGGTAAGTTTAAATACCGACCGTTAACGGTCGGTAATAGGCGGTCGGCCGAAGCTTATTTTTTTGTTGTGTTTCAACGATTTGCAAAGAATAATAAACATATCGTTTTTTCGTGAATAATACAACCTTGTTCTCAATTTTGCAACCAATGATACAGATGACCTTTAACCTGCTATTCAGGTTAAAACTATTAATTTTTTTATTTTTTTATTTTTTTTAAGTCAGAAAAATAAAATAAAAAAATCAAAATCAAAATCAAAATTTTTATAAAAAAAATTAAAAAATAATAATTTATCCCCCCCCCCACACTATGAAAATCAAAATTTTTTTAAAAAATTAAAATCAAAATTTTAAAAAAAAAACTTAATTTTTTTTATGTCAAAAAAATAATATATTAAAATCAAAATCAAAAATTCTTGTTAAAAAATTTAAAATAATTGTTTTAGAAAAATTTAAAATAATTTTTTAAAATTTTCTGATATTTTTAATAATTTTTTTTGATTTTTTGATTTTATTTTGCAATTTTTCTATTTTTTTCTTTTTTTAAAAAAATTACAAAAAGCAATGATAACGTGACATGTGTCCCTTTAACCTGTTTTATAAGTCAAAAACCGGTTTTGTATCATTCGTTGCAAAAATGAAGCCAAGGTTGTATTATTCACGAATAAACAGAAGGTTGTATTATTTTTGCAAATCGTTGAAAGGTTGTATTATTCAAAACAAAAAATCCGAAATATTTAAAAAATACTTAACTTAGCTCAAATGGTAAGTGTCTAATGCAATAGTACAAAGGACACAGGATCAATTCCTGGTTGATACAACATTTTTTCCACTTTCCCTTTCTTTCTCCCTTGTTTTTCTTTTGTCATTTCCTTCTTATCAATTATTTTGTTTTAAAATTCCACTTGTTTCATCACCTTCAAATCATTTTTATTTGGAGAGCACGTTTTCTGTGCAGTTGGTTGCACTATTATTAAATGATGCGGCGCGCGGTTTAAAACCAAATAGAGGGGTTACAAAGTTAAAGACACTATAACACGACTTAAACACTTTGTAACCCCAACTTTGTAACTCCACTTAAACACTTTGTAATCCATTTAAACACTTTCTAAATCCAAAAAAAACACTTTGTAACTCCATTTAAACACTTTGTAACCCCAGAAAACACTTTTTAACCCCATTTAAACAGTTGTAACCCCAAAAAACAGTTTGTAACCCCACTTAAACACTTTGTAACTTAAAAAAATAATTCGTAACCCAAAAACACTTTGTAACCCCACTGTAACTCCAAAAAAATACTTTGTAACCCCAATTAAACACTTTGTAACCCCCACTTTGTAACCTCAGTTAAACACTTGTTAACTCAAAAAACACTTTGTAACCTCACTTAAGCACTGTGTAACCCAAAAAATACTTTGTAACCCCGAAAACACTTTAATTTATAACCCCAGTGTAAATCCAAAAAAACACTTCGTAACCCCAGAAAATACTTTCGAACCCCACTTAAACACTTTGTAACTCCAAAAAACACTTTGTAACCCCACTGAAGACTTTATAACCCCTAAAAATAATTTATAAACCATGCAACCAGCCGCATATAAGAATTTGTGTAAGAAATAAGCTTAAAACAAAAGTGCAACGAAATTGTGAGACAAAGAAGCAATTTCCACTAGAAACAGAGTAATTACCTTCTCACCAATGGCGTCTTGTATAAGAACGGTGTCCCCTGACATCCTTCCGATAACTTCTCCTGTATTAATTTCTTTGTCAAAGAAGGCAATGTCTTGTCTGAGTATAGTTTTTAAGTACAACTTCCTCATTCTTGCTGCTTGTCTTTCCCCTGTTATTATCCAACAAGCCACCTCTGCCAAAAACAACAACATTTTTTTTTAAAAGAACTCAATATTTATCTGGAATTTTTTTAGAGTAATCAATGATTACACTATAGAGTTCAACATGCTTACGGAAAAATGCAGCTACTGCAGCTCCAGCTGCCAAATAAGCAAATTTTAGAGACACCTGCATCCATGGAAATTTAAATATGACTACGCTTTATTTCTTAAAAATATTTTCGTACTCTATTCTTTTGTTCAAAATATCCTTCATTAATTTTCCTCCTCTTCCATTAGGATGGAATTCATGGAAATCAGTTTTGCATTAGGTCATTTACAAGATATATGAGGTTCCATCTAAAATCAATTAATGATAGGAGAAGTAACTCCTAAACTTATAACTTAATTTAGTCTATCATTATTTTTCGATATGGGACACTCACTAGTGCACTATATGAGCTTCAATAGTATAATGCTTTACGTTGTACATGTTATTATACCAACAACATAGGTTATTGGTTTTTTAACTTGTTAAACAAAAAAAAGAAAGAAACTTTATCCGTTCCATAATTTTTGCAAAGTTTGTAATTTCACGGTTATCAATACATAATTTAAAGTTTTTAATATTTTTAGATACATTTTATCAAAAAATATAAAAAAATAAATTTTAATAAACAACATATTGCGACGAATCTAATAAGATTCAACATAACTACTTTTTATACACATATAAAGCACAAAAACTAGTTATATAAGCAAACATAAATACTAAAAAAATTCAAACGTTACGTTAGAGGAATTAAGCAGAGGAAGTATTATTAATGCAAATTGAACAAAAGCAATGTAGTATTATTACCTTGGAAACAACATGGATAATTTCTTTGTCATTTTGATGTTGGCCAAAAGCGTCGACTAAATCACCAAAAAGGAGGGCCAACACGGGAAAAGCTGTACCATTAACAATAGAGCCAAAGGTGCCTGCTATCATCAATGCTTTATCAGTCGAGTCTGCAAATGAGAATAGTTTGTAAAATGCCACTTTCTTGTTATTCCCGTTGTCTTCCTTGTTATTATTTTCCTTTTCATTATGTTTCTCTTGTGTTTGTGTGACATCCAAAGTGGAATTTGTTGCCTCTTCAACTCCATTGCTCGTGTCCATTATCTCAACAATCCAATCAAATCTATTCATCGATCATCACAACAAATTAGGCAAAAATTAATGGAATATAAGCCTATATTCAGTATTGACATCAACATATTTAAACAATCAGTACTTATTGAGGGAAAAAAAAAATAGTCAAATTTTTCTAAGTTGTTTCTATTTTATTTATTTATATATATCTTTAATTATGTATGAAAATAAAATTGTGAATATTACAAGTGGCAATCAAATAGGTCAGATAGATTAAGAATATGATTATATGTACAAAATAAGTCAACCTTTAATTTATTATGAAATAAGCTAACATTTGCAAAAAAAAATGTATACATTAGGTTGAGGTAACCTACAACCTGAACAAGAGGTAAATTTTTTTGTAAACTCAATCATTATCATATAATTATGGTTAATTATAGGTTAATTAATTAAAATACATAAAAAAAAAGAAACGAAAAGCTGTTTAAAAAAATAAAAATAAAAAATTGAGGAGAGGGGTGGTGCAGCTGGGGCGGTGAAGGGCTGGGGTGTTGGGTGGTTGCGGCAGTGAGGGGGTGGGGGTGGTTAGGTTGGGTCGAAAAGGGGTGGGGGTCGATCGGGGGGCTCATGGTGATGGGGTTGGCTTTGCGATTTTGGGGGTGGGGGTTTTGAGGGAGGGGCAATTAGGGGTAGGGGGATTGAGGGGAGGGGGAAGCGACGGAAGGGGTTTAGGCGTCGAGGAGGGGGGCTGGGGAAGGGTCTCCGGGGATGGAGGCTCGGGATGCGTTTTAAGAATTTTTTTTACATTTGGGGGTGTGGGGGTTTTGAGGGAGGGGGAATCATGGGTAGAGGTTTCAAAAGAGGGGGAATCAGGTGTGGGGTGAGAGTTGAGGAGGGGGGCTGGGGAAGGGGGCACCGTGGAGGGGGCTGGGGAAGGGGCCGTCAGGGAGGCAGGGGTGGGGGCTGGGGTTTTAAGAATTTTTTTTTTACATTTAGTTTTAGTTTTTTTCATTAAACAAATTATTCAATGAACCAATCATTGCATGACACGTGGTAACCTCCTATATCAGGTTTTTTACCTGTTTAACTTATTTTGTACTAATAGGTTGTAAAGGTTGGCTTATTCGATAATAAATTAAAGTTAGGCTTATTTTGTGCAAATGCCGAAAAGGTTGGATTATTCTAGACAAATAATCCTTATGAATATTACAAGGGATTACAATTTTTTTTACTGCTCATTGCTCAATTTTTTTCCAAATTGCTCATTTATTGTTTTTACTCTATCTTTTATATAATTGTTCCATATAGTATTGATATTTGCTCATTTTTTATATGTTTATTCTAAATTGCTCATTTTCTATGCTTGTTTCTATATTGTTAACTTTATTTGTTCTTTTTTACTCATTTCATTTCGTATATATATAGGCATATAGCTACCCACTTCTAGTCCTAAGTTTGCTCACTTCTTATATGTCAATGTTATTCTTCAAATTAATGATATTCTGCATTTTTTTTCTTTATTGCTCATTTTTTAAAATCATGTTGTATATATGTTTATTGTGATGCCTATTTTTCCCCATTTGCTAGATTGCTCAAGACCTTCGAGACTTAGAAGAGCATGAAGATAGAATAAGATTTTATTTTGAGCATCTTAGATCTTCATGTAATGTTTGTGTGTATTTTTCATAAACCATTATAAGTGTGTTTGTGTGATGAAGTAGTAATATGAATATTCGAACCAAAGGTTATAATATTAATAAGACTATGAATTAGGGTAACAGGTCTAAGGACCTGTTGCTCTACGAGCTACGTACTGTTAGTTTTTGAAAGAAATAGGGTTTTTTTTAAATGTTCTCAAAAAGGGTTTTTAGGTTTTTAACACCTCATTGACAGCTGATAAAGGCTAATTAATTATGACAGCTACTTGAAATATTGCAAGATCTTTTGAGCATAACAAACTTTCATGAAATTTTGTTGTGAACTAAAGAAACTGTTTCCCGCTCTTTCAAAGGTTTTTGAAAACTGACTTTCCCCATCTTTTGTGATGGGTTTTTGATTTAGTTTTTGAGTCTATAAATAATTGGCATTTACATCTGATTTTGCAGATTGTCTCTCCTGAAAAATATTGAGCAAAAGATTTGAGAGCAAAATAGACAAGGCATTCCACTTTCAATCAAACACAAACACACATTCTTTAGAGCTTCAATTTACTCTTTAAGCTTTGTGAGAAAGTAAAAATGGAGTGAAAACTATGTAATTCGTCTTCAATAATGGGCTTGAAGATTACGAAGTTTTTGTGAGTTCAAACAAAAGTGAGTTCGCATTCATAGTTGAGTGTGGGGAATTGGTTCCAAGAGTTTGGAACAGTTGATGTTTATTCTTGTTATTTTTGATTTGAAATAATAAGATACAAAAGGGTAGGCGGATGTATCCCTTGAGTTTGGCCGAACCTCGTTAAATTTGGTGTTCTTGTTTTTATTGCTTTCCAAACAACTCTGCTGCAGAAACCACCATATATAACTGGTTTCAGTTCAAGAAACAAGAAAATTTTAAATTGACAACTAGTACACCAAATACTCCATTCACCCCCCTGAGTATATACAACTTTCAGTGCCGGGTATTCCAGAGCACACAGCCATTTCCAGTTGGGAATAGATGCCTTCTAGATTTAAAGCGCACTTTGTCAGCAACAAGAGGAGAAGAAGGATGATAGGCGAACGGATGAGCATGGAGCAAAATGAGGGAGAGAACCTGCGAGACTTCATAGCAAGATTCAATGCTGAAGCCGTCACCATGACATGCAATAAGAGTTGGTTGTCTTGGCGTGGATGTTAGGAATGTTTGACGGCCCCTTCTAGCAACATCTTAGCAAGAAGAACTTCACAATATTGGTCGAGGTGCTGGGAAAATCAAGCCGGGATAGGAGGTCGGTGAAGAAAGAGTATATGAGGGAAGAACACTAAGAGAGGAAAGAATACAACACCAGATCAACTTATGACAGGAAGGAGAAAGGCATAATCGAAAAGTGTCCTAAACAGGACAATTTTGGCAGCTACACCGAGCTAAATAATCCGAGATGAATTATCTACTCCCTGCACAAGTGGGATGACAAATGGCGCAGGCCAAAAAATACGTAAGCTCCAAATGGAGACAAGTGGCAATGGTGCGAGTTCACAAGGACTACAGCCACATAACATATGATTGCATCAACCTGAAGGATGAGATTGAGGATCTCATCAGGAGGGGCTACTTCACCTAATTCAAAAAGAAGGAACAACTGACACACAAGAAACCTAAGCTCGACCAGAGGTGGAAATGTAAGGACAAGCTGACTGGAGAATAAGTTGAGATCTTAGTCATTATTGGCGGGTACCACCAATGCTGCCAAGTTGATCCTCAAGGAGGCTGGCATCAAGTTAACTATAACCACCAGAGACACTGGTTGGGGCCTGCTCCCCAAGACTGAATCCACCATAACTGTGAAGATAGGGAAGAATTTGTCAAATTATTTGAAGATCAACATGATCCAACTGCTCCAAGAAAATGTTGATGTTTTTGTTTTCTCAGCGGATGAAATGCCTGGCATCCATCCTTCTCTAATGCATCGTATGTTTAATGTAGATGCAATATATGCTTAATGTAGATGTAGATCCAAGGGAAATACATACCTTAGTCTAATCAGACTTGGTGGAGATAGAGGCCTTTAGTGCCTTTTCCCTAGAACAACCCCAATAGGAGGAAACAAATCTACTAGAGGAGGACTCCCAGCCATTACCTCAAGTTCAGGGTTGGACAAGAAACTCAAATACTCTATCCAACCTTGACCATTAACCTCCCATGATAGATCTCATACAACCTAGTTTACATCACTTTGATTTCACTTGAATTCGAACAAACTTCAAAATGGAAATTCAAATCCTGATTCAAAAAAAAAAGAAAAGAAGATTCAAGCAAAGCACAACCTTAGATATGGAAAAACTACAAATTGGACGAAAAATTCAAACCTGCATTGAAATACAGGGAAGATGGCGAACAAATACACCATTAATAAGAACAACTTAACAACAAGAAAGTAGACTAAAAGAACCACTTATTTGTAAGATAAAGGAAACTTGGTGAATGAAATTGCTTGAGCAAATTAGGTCACTACTAAGAATCTATTGCGAATCGCTAAGGAATGAAGATGAGAGAAAATACGAGAACAAGTTTTGAAAGTTTTTGGAGTAAAATGAGTAAAATGCGAAAAGTGAATTCTGATCACCGAGGGATCCTATTTATAGGACAAGAAGGGCCCACAAGTAATTATTACTACATTTTTCCAGTGGCAATATGCATCCAGCCGACATGTGTCCATAACCTATCTTTTGGTGGGAAAATTACTCTGACATCGCATTAATTGGCGACTTTTTTTTCAAAAGCATCTCCAACCTTATGGCACCGATACGTTTTTTTTTTTTTTAGGGGGGGGGGGGAGGGGGAGCTAGCTGTATGGAACCTTGTCAGTACACCGCTTAGGATCACATATCACCGTCCCCTCATGGATGACGGAGTTCCCATTACTATTGCCCAGGAGATGGCGGACCCAGAAGGCCCGAGGACTGCGCCCCAAAACATGGCGGCTAAAACATAAATAAAGCTCCACACATGGCACCCATTCAAGGTATCACTCGAGCACTTGGGTCCCACTACATAACTAACTAACTAACTAAATCAAGCACGACCGTATAAGTGGCAATCATCTGAGTACCCACTTGATGCTAGCACTAGCCTTAGCCAGTCATAGTTGGACACGTGTCCATGGCAGCATCATAGTAGCACCGCCATCTCCTAAAATCATCACCCTATAAATAGAGGTTGATCACACCACTACAAGGTACATACTCTTTTCACCTACAAAATATCTCTCTACCTCTCTCTCTGAATCCTCTTGTTGACTTAAGCATCGGAGGATCTTTCTCCGGAACCACCCTAGGATTAGCTCAACGTGTACTGTTTGTGCAGGCCTAATTGTGACCAACACCTCGAGCCATCTTCATCGCAATTATGATTGAACTTCGTCGAAACACACATCTTTTACATATTATTTTTAATAGTTTACTTTTTATGCAGGCCGAGGTTTTACTTTGAATGTTATAAAAAGCTTATTACATTAAAAATACGTAGTTAACGAGATTACACTTCACTAAATTTGACCGTTGCAAATAACTATAATGAAGAGTATTGATAGTTGTACTACTTTGATTTTTATAAGGACAAATAAACAAGAAATTTTGGCTTGAATTGAGACATTTAGTAATGGCCAATGGGTTACGACTTATGTACCACGTCGACAATTAAAGTCAAAATAATTTTTACCGTCGATCTTGGTAATTAGATTTGACTTTTAAAAAAATAAACATTTTTAATTGTTTTTTGTAGTATTAATTCATTTTTAATATTTTGAATTTATCCAAACTAATTTCAAATTTTTAATTAATTTTTAAACTATCAAAATCTAAAATTAATTTAGATAAATCCAAAAAATATTAAAAATGAATTAATATTATAAAAAAATGTATAATTTTTATTGAAAATAAAAGTCAAATTTAACTACCAAAATCAAAGATATAGATTTACTTGACTTGGTGGTCGTTTTTTCGACGACCATAGAAGGATTTTTTATGATCGAATACCATCTATAAGCTATACTAAAACAAAACATTATTGACATCATCTCTCCTCAAATGTCCGCATGTCATGCTCTAATACAAAAACTTCCCGGCCACCAAAAACATTGTTGATATCATACTTATGTCATCCTATTAAATATCACTTCATTTCCCATGCACAGCTTCCCATTATATTTTTCATTACTAGCCTTTTGTGCACACTATGCGTGATGATATTTAGGGCTTAGTGTTTCTCGGTAGTAATAAACTAAACCCAAACTGAAAGTTTGTAACTAACTTGATATTATAATTATTGTAGTTAATACATAGTATCTTACCATACAACTAAGTTAATACCAAAACTGCACAAATGCAAGATTAGAAAACATATATGCAATATAATTAAAAATAAGCAACAAATAACCTGGGAAGATAATAAGAAGCACTCATTATTTGTCAAATTCTTACTCTTCTACATAATTATGAATAAAAGCAAAGGTTCATCCATTATACTCTTTCTACTATCAAATTTATACTATAATAATAAAAAGTAAAATATTTGTGTGAAAAATTATATCAATATGGGTATCTATTTGTAGAGAATTCCAAAATATTAATTGTGGTGTTTGTATTTTATTTTTTTGAATTATTTAATTTATAATATTTTCAATTTAAAAATTACAAACTTTCCTTTTTAGTTAATAACTAGTTAATATCCGTGCTATGCACGGCTTAATTTTTGTAGATACGATAACTATTAGCTAATTAAATACACAATATTAAGTTTGCATTAATGGAAACGATATTTATAAATAAAGTATCTTACAAAAATAATTAAGACATTATATAAAAATTTCACATTGCTTTATTATTTTATTTTATTGACATTTTTATAAAATGACATTCACCAAAAAGTCAAATATTTTCGTGTAAAATCAAAATAATATTATCCTTCATCTATGTAAAGTTTAGACTAATTATTTACTTGCTTTACAATCAATAAATAATTAAATATTATGATAATGATCCTAATTCTAAGACCTTACCTTAGGTCTGTATTTCAACAATAAAATTCAGTAAAAATCGTATTGTATACTATAATTGGATTATGTCATATATAGTCCTTAAGTATTCATTTTAACATATAGATTTTATGAAAAAAAATACATGTAAATCGATATAATGAATAAATAGTTAGTGTTTGAATTTTTTTTTTCTGTCCAAATTAAACTTGTTTTGTTCTATCCCTAATGTTGCAAATATTAATCTGGACCTTCTTTAAAAAAATACACTCATCTTTGAAAAGAGCTAGACATTATATATGTTGAATTTTATTTTATTATTTGATTTTCTATTCTAAGGTATTGTTTTACTTCCCAGTATATGAAGATTAACATCTTCATTGTATACTACTATACCTTTTTTCCACCTCATTGGGCATGCAAAAGGGAAATTTATTAATGTACTTTATGTATTTATTTATTAATGTACTTTGCAATTTTTTTGTTAAAATCGAAAATTTATAGTTTGACATGGAAATGGAGTATTTTTTTTAGTGTTAACAATTTTAGAAAGGAATAATAGATATATAATGTCTAGACAGACAAAGATAAAAAAATTCATTTATAATTTTTTTGTTATAACAAAAAATGTGAAATCATAACAAAAAACATCGTATACTCTCAAGTGTTTTTTGCTCTAAAAAGTATAGTGTAGGTTTTAAATATGAAGAGTTCTTGTATTGTTTTTTTTTTAATATAAAATTATGTTAGCGCCATTTATTAGACGATTAAAATAATTTTTTTTAGTAATCAATCTCATTAATTTTTTTTCAATCTTTTCCATATTCCTGGCCTCTCTTACTTTTGCATACATCTTTTAGTTATCAATTTTTTATACGCTCAATTAGTTTCTTTGTTTTAATGAACACAAATCTGTAAATAAAAAACGGAGAGAGTATAAAAGAAAAAATAAGTATAGAAAGATTGCGTTTTTGGAACGCCTATCAATTATATTTCATTAAGTAGTTTAGTTTATTTATTTTAATCATTGACAAATTCAATTGTATTACTTATCCCACCATGAAAACTGTAAAAAAAAAAATAAAAAAAAAATGAAAAGATGTATTGTCATTAATTAATCATAAAGAAAATTTGAAAAATTAGCATTGGAAAGCATGAAAGTTATTAGAAATAAATAAATAAGTAATTGGAAATAAAGTGAGAGGAGGGAATTTTAGAGTTTAGGAGGGAAATTGATTTTTTTTAGTGGCAAACCTTTTAGTAGTATAAGAAAGATGATGTAGTTTGATATTTAGAAAATTTTAGAGGGTATTTTTGACTTTTTGAGGGGGACACCATTGCTCTCCCTTCACTTATATAATAGAGATAATAAAAGTAAATAATATATTAATAGTAACTAACCAATTTACTGCTTTGCTT
Source organism: Salicornia ramosissima (assembly GCA_951394345.1). NCBI lineage: Eukaryota > Viridiplantae > Streptophyta > Magnoliopsida > Caryophyllales > Amaranthaceae > Salicornia > Salicornia ramosissima. Next base: position 36,962,854 of record OX596233.1, on the reverse strand, counting down.
TTACCATATTTTCAAGAAAACATACAACATCAGTCTAAATTATCTAAATACATTTGTAAGGAAAGCAACAAAAAAAAAAAAAACTCTCCAATTTACAACTAAAAAATTTAAAATAAATGTAGTTCAATTTTTCCAACCTCATAAAAAGGCACGTGTCATTTTTTCCATTTGTAAATATTAAGTATTTTGTTTGATACAATTTTTATGTGCTCATAAATTATAGTTGTTGGTGACTTATAACTTACAAAAAAAATATGTTATTTTAAATTTGACTATATAAATTTTAAAAAGTTATACAATAATATAAAATTAAAATCTTATTGTTGTTGCTTTTTTTAATGTATGGTTTTGAATTTAATAATAAGTAAATATTATTTTTAATTTCACTGAATATATATAACTTTTACAGCCGTGCATCGCACGAGATACTAACCTAGTGATATAATTAGGGGTGTAAATGTGAGTCAGAAACCTCTTTGACCGACCGATATCGAACCTATTTTTGACCGAATTTTTAGTGACCGAATACCGACCGCTACCGAACTCAAATTATACCGAAACCGTTTTCCGACCACTTTTATGCATACCGAAACCGAGCGGTACCGACCCCATTCAAAATCGAACCCGTTTCCAACCTGTTTTTATTATACCGAGACCGACCGTTACCAAACCTGTTTTCAACCTGCTAAAAACCAATTTTTGACCGACCGATTTTGACCGAAATCGTACTGTTCCAAACTTGTTTTGGATCGGACAAAAATTGATGAATTTTTTGTATATTCATTTAATTAAAACTTAATATAAATAAATTAAAATTAAAATTAAACTTAATCTAAATAAATAAATAAAACTTAATATAAATAAACTTATAATTAATACTTAATATAAATTAAAATTAAATATAATTATTCGATCCTAAATTCTTAGCCAAAAATTTTAGGCAACTAACCCAAAATATTAAAATCTGATCCGAAGTTTTGAATTGACCGATTGTATTGTGATCGATCGTTTAAAACTAACATGTTACGACATACATTTGACCGCGACGAACTAATTATAACCTTCATACCGATTTTGACCGATCGATTATGACCTACATATCGATTTTGACCGATCGATTATGACCTGTGTACCGAAAAACGCCCGGACCGATAAGTACCAGATCGAAACCGACCGACACCTGTTTTGGAAAATACCGAATTTGACCGGATACCGAATAAGACCGACTGTTACCAACCGATATCGAAAGGCCTGATACAACTCGCTTTTTACCAACCATTTTTTTACCGAACTTATTTTTGACCGACCTGTTTCCGACCGTTTAACCTCTTTTTACCTCCCTAAATATAATATTGCAAGTACCTTCATTGGGATGTCAAATTGTCAATCACGTTCGCAATCAAAGGAGTTTTTTTTTTTTTTTTTTTTTGGGCAAAGACCAGTCAAAGGAGTTGAATAAAATTGTTTGAATGTAGTGAGGGTAGTTGAATAAAATTGTTTGAATGTAGTGAGGGGAGTTGAATAAAATTGTTTGAAAGTAGTGAGGGGAGTTGGTGAGTTGAATGGTTGAATGGTTGACTGAGACATCTTGTCCATTAGTTTAAAAAAAATATTATTCCAAGAATGGCTTTTTTTTTTAAAAGACGATATGTTATTACACTTATTAGGAAGTATATTATTATTTACTTTTTAGTCCAATTCTTTCCATTTGTTTGATTTATTTGGAATCTTAACATTATTTATAAGATAGGAAAATTTTCTAAATTACTTTCAATATATAAAGGACTTTTGGTCCAAAAACTACCTTAGTTATATCACATTTTGCGAGAAACTACCTTATTTATAAAATTTTGTGAAAAACTACATTTTTTTATCCATTTCTTTGTTGACCACTACAACTCACCACGTTACTAACAATTCTAATGTCCCTTTAGTTTTTATTAAATCACACCTTTTTTTTCCTTTCACTAAACTTTTTTTTGCCTATTTTGGCCTATTTTACTAAATTTGTGAATAAAAATTGGTAAAAAGTGAAAATAAGAAATAGATAAAAAATAGGTGTGATTTAGTTAAAAATAATAATAATAATAATAATAATAATAACACATTGCATTTTATTGATTGAAGAAAGAAAATGTAATAAGTAATTAAAATATTATTTAGTTGATACATTGCGTTTTTCCACTATTCAATTCCCTTGAAAATTTTGATTATCATGAGTTTTAATATAGGTAAACAAATATATGGGGAATAAATAATTATTTTCTCTCTCATAGATAATTTATTTTTGTTAATTACTAATTTTGTGATATTTTTATTTAAAAGATCTAAAAAAAATTATTTTTATGGGGAATAAATAATTATTTGCTCTCTGATTGATAATTACTTTTGTGTTCTTGACTGGTTGAATTTAATTTCTATTTTAATTATCTTTATTTTAAAAGTAAATGAAGATGAGTATTTTAAACTTTTCAAGTGGAAACACCACCAGCACCCATTGCCTTATATAATAGAGATTTATACTAATAAAAAAAGAAAATATTTTTGTGAAAAATATATTAATATGGGTGTCTAATTTTAGAGAATTCAAAAATATGAATTTTAGTGATTCTATTTTATTTTTTTGAATTATATATTTTGTATTATTTTCACTTTAAGAAATACAAAACTTTCCTTTTTGGTTAATATTATAATTATAATGTTTGAGTATTTGGAAAATTTTCAAGGGTTTTTAGACTTTTCGAGGGGGGACATCATGGCTCCCCTTGGCTTATATAATAGGAATATGTGAGGTTATCTTTAGCTTCCCCTCAACGAACATTAGAATAATCTAAATTTTTTATAATTGTTAGTAACGAAAAGCTAAAAATGTCATAGTTAAAAAAAGTGGATTGACAAATCTGTAGAATAGAAATTAGAGCATCCACAATGGCGGGCTACAACTCATGTAGTTTTGAATGACACATCACATTTTTAAGCTACATCATTTTCAAGCTACAAATAATTACAATGGTAATGTACAAAACTTGTAGCTTTGTAACTTGAAATTTAAAGTATTATAGTGAAAAAAAAGTCAAAAAAATTAAAATAATGTGGAGCCCAAAACCTTGGAGTTTTGATGAGCTACAAGGATTGTGCAAACTACAGCAAGCTTATTTCATCCACAATGGTTGAGCTTGTACTTTATAATTTTTCTATATTTGCAAGCTAGTTCTTAGGAGCAACCATTGTGGATGCTCTTATATGAACTTTTACAAACAAATGAACTATATTTTTTCAATGTACTTCCTCTGTTCTGATTTATACACAACGTTAGGATTTTTTTTACACTATTCACAATCTAGTCTGTACTTGCATCATGTGATTTATATGTTAGAAAGGATATGATCATGTAGGATCTTATACTTTATTAAAATCCAATTCCTATAATCCTACATTGCGAGTAATATGGAACGAATGAAGTACTATTTTGGACAAATATGAATTCTTTCAATATTTAACTTTTCACCCAAAAATTCCCTCAAATTTCAGGATATATCCCCAAGTTTTGTGAAAACCAAAATAAAGATATATAGTAATCATATCAAAAGTGAATACCAAAATAATCCCACCTTTTGATGTTCTGCTCAAAATAATCCTACCTTTAATTTATTCAAAAATAATCCTACCTTTATACATCATCTACTTAAAATGGACTATGTCACCAAAAATCGGGTCCATTTTTAGGATAAATATTGAAGGTGGGATTATTTTAAGCAACTGATATATAAAGGTGAAACTATTTTAAGCAACTGACATATAAAGGTGAGATTATCTTGGAATAAGCTAAAGGTGGAATTATGTTGAACGGATCAGCAACAGGTGGGATTATTAAATTTCATTTTCCCAAAATAAAATGGATAAATTGATAAAATTATTGATAGAATTATAAATATAGGAAAGATAACAAATAAATTAAGGCATTCAAATAAGAAAAATGTAGCAAATAAAAGACGAGGGAGTAACATTTACAACAAGTCCCACCATTTTCTTCACGTAAATAAAAAAACACTCTCCTCCATGTGTAAACAAACTGGAAGAGGCAGAAAGTGTCAATAATGAAGTTAAATACTCTTTTCATAACATATTAACTGTAACGATTTGACATTAATTATTTTTTCAAGGAGAGAGTACTCATCAAGACATGCTATGAAACATGTAAAAAAACAAAAGGAAGAAAATAAAAGAAAAAGAAATTATTGATCCTTGTCTACAAGTAAGAAATTTAGAAGATCTTTTTTAAAGAAGATCCAGTAACTTGGGTCACTTTTGAAAAAACCCCTCAAATCTCAACTAATTAAATAAAACCCCTAGAAACTTCAAAATGTGTTTATTAAACCCCAAAATCTTCATACGTTTATAAAAACACCCCCAAAAGCTAACACCGTTGAATTTTTTTGTTAACACCATTAGTGAGTGGCGTGGGGCCCATATTTTTTTTAATAATTTCCTTTTTTTTATAATAATAATATTAATACAATAATAATAATAATAATAGAAAGAAGAATCAATAAAAAAAAAATAGAAAGAAGAAGAGAGAGAAAGAGAAGCCACCATCGTCGGCAAGTCCACCATCGCCACCACTCCCAATCGCCGGTGAGTCACCACCCAACCATCGAACCCCTAGCCACCATAAACAACCGACAAAGTCCCACCACCAATTGAAACCCCACCCTGAAAACCCGGCCAAATCGCAACCCCACCTGAAACGAACCACCACCGGCGAAGTCCCACCCTCAAAATTCCACCAAGCCCCACCCAAATCGACCCAACCCTTGAAACAAACGAAGCACCAATTTCGATCAAATTTTGGCACACCCTCAAAACCCAAATCGACGCACCCTCAAAATTCAAATTGACCCACCCTCAAAATCGCATCAAAATCCAAATCGTCCCACCCTCAAAACCCGAATCGAGCCACCCTCAAAACCCTAGAAAATCTAAATCAAAACCATCGAATTGAAACTCAAATCGAAGAATAAAGAAGAGTTCGGTGGTGGTTGGTGGTTTGGGAGGAGAGAGGGGGATTCGGTGGTGCTTGACGGTTTGGGAGGAGAGAGAGGGATTTGGTGGTGGTGTTTTTGGATGAGAGAGAGGGATTCGGTGGGGGTGGTGTTTTTGGAGGAGAGATTTAGTGGTGTTACGGTGGTGCTTTTGGAGGAGAGATTCGGTGGTAGTGGTGTATTTGGTGGTGACTGACTGACTGGTGTTGGTTGTGGGGTAATTATTTTTATGTAGTGGGGATTGATTAAATAAAGGGAAAAAATAAATAATTAGGAAGAAAAAAGGGGATAAAATTATTTAAAAAATGTGGGCCCTACTAACGTACAATTTAACAGTTTCGAAAAAGATTTTCAACGGTGTTAACTTTTGGGTGTGCTTTTATAGATGTCCGAAGATTTTTGGGGTTTAATAAACACGTTTTGAATTTTCAGGGGGTTTCATTTAATTAATTGAGATACTAGAAGTTTTGTTAAGAGTGACCCAAGTTGTTGAGAGTTCTTTTTTTAAAAAAAGAGCCCAAATTTAGCCAACTAATGATGATTAGGGCCGTGTCGGAGTTATTGGGGCCCTGTTTTAAATTGTACTTACGCCCTTCAGATCTTAATAAATGCTAATATTTGATATTATTTTGACAATATATGTATACATCCCAAAAATATTTTAATAGAAAATCATTAATTTATATAAAAATATAAAAATAATTTAAGACAAATGACTAAGAAAAACAAAAAAATAGGCTATTTATATAACGGGGCCCTGTGCAGTGGGGCTTTTTGCACACCCACCCAACACCTCCCTGATGGTGGTGTTGGTGGTGGTGGTGGTGGTGGTGGTGGTGGTAGCAATAGTTACAAAAAATATTTAAACTAAATTATACATATTTCATTATTTCTTTAGGGCCTTTACGTTTGTAATTTTGTTAAAAAATGTCCTCAAATCGCCTTAACACTTAACAGGTTATTGGTAGACTACAGATTAAGTGTAATATTAATGTGAAATTGTGGATTCAGCAATACAAGACATAAACGAAAACAATATATATTTAAGAAAATAAATTTAAAAAAATAGCACATTACTTTTCATGCTTTAATTTACGAGAAAAAGAAAATCTAAAGAAAAGAAAATTAAACTTACCAAAAAAAAAGAAAAGCCTTAATACTCTTTAAAGACAAGCCGCAACTTCCAAGTACTTTAGAAGAAGAATTCCTCCTCATAGATTCATCATCTTCTTCCCAATTTTCAGCTTCAGCTTCAAGTTGACTTTTGGCTCACATGTACATTAATATGCAAGCTGCTTCTATGTTTGTCTTTTGCCTTCTTTTATTTTTCTATTTATATGACTAATGAATACCTTTGCCTTTTTAAAAAAAAAAAAAGAATTATGGAGAGTGAGTGATATGATTACCTCATTAATTAGTTGCTCAATGTTATTTTATTACACAACTTGCGTAAGGCATACATTTTCTAAATTGTAGAGTTTGTCGTTTTGGTCAGCAACTATTGGTTTAACTGCTAATCTAACGCAAACTGAATTGAAATGAATCAAGAATCAAATGAGTGATAACTGGAATATCAACTGAAACAAAATGAATTATACTTAACTGAATTGAGTCATGAACTGAAATCAACTGGACTGAAATCGTTTTAAACCGGTCATAACTGAACCATAACTGAACTGAAATTAATTGTAAGATGTTTGATTTTGTTCGCTAATTGAGCTGTTTTTAATTGTTGATCAACCGAACCGAAATGACTTTAAAATTGTTTGGTTTTGTTAGTTAACTAAACTGCTATTTACTATTGATCAACTGTACTAAACTGAGCCAAAAAACTATTTTAAACCGTTGGTTAATTGAATCGAATTGATGCATAGATTATTTTGTAAAACATAAAATAGGTGGACACAAAACTTAAATTAGGCACAATATATTTTATATAATAATAAACTATATTAAATAGAAGTGTTTCTTTCATGTGAACGATTAATATCCAAGTGCACCTTCATTTGTAATTTATATTCGAATCAATTTAATATTGTTATAATTTAAAATAATTGATAAAAATTGTATTTAATCATAACCATTTCATAAGCTAGTTATTACAAACCCACTAAGGCCCCATTCTTTAGGACTTCTATTTAGTTAATTTCATTTAAGTTCAGTTCGTTTCATATCAGTTCAGATCATTTCATTTAAGTTTATTTCATTTCATTCCAGTTTAGTTCATTTTATTTAAGTTTAGTTCATTTCATTATTATAAAATAATAATAATAATAATAATAATAATTATTATTATTATTATTATTATTATCATCATCATCATCATCATCATCATCATCATCATCATCATCATTATCATTATTATTAATAATTTCGGGCATCCTTTTTCTGCTCGACATTTTTTTATGACGGTTTCCGAATGACTTTTTCGGCGATGATTATTCGGCCGACTTTTCCGGCGATAATTTACAGGCCGAATTTTTCGGCGACGGTTTTCGGGACGACTTTCCCGGCGACGGTTTTTGGGCCAATTTTCCCGACGAGTGTTTCCCATCCAACTTTTCCGGCAATATTTTTCCCCTCAACTTTTCCGCCGATTTTCCCTGCCTACTTTTTTGGCGACGATTTTTCGACCGACTCTCGGACTAACATTCTGACCAACTTTTTCTACCGAATTATTATTATTATTATTATTATTATTATTATTATTTTTTTTTTCGACATATTTTTTCTGCTAGACATTTTCCGACATCGCTTTTATTTTCGAGGTTTTTTCGGTTGATTTTTCCGACATTGGTTTTCTGGTTACGGTGGTTGTTTGGTCGACTTTTTCGATGAAGGTTTGGTCGAATTTTCTGGCAGCACTTTTACGACGATGGCGGTGTTTTTTCGACCGACTTTTCCGACGTCGGTTTACTTCCGGTGGTATTTTTTCGACCGATTTTTTCGGCGGCAATTATCGGACAGATTTTTCCACCGGTGCTTTTCCAACAAAATTTTCGGATGGTGGTTGTCGTTCCGAATTTTTGGGCGGTGGTTTTTCGACCAAATTTTCTGCCGAAGGATTTCGGGTCGACTTTTTCGCCGCCCTTTTTTCGACCGAGGTTTTTCGGCGACAATTTTCGGGCCGACTTTTCCAGCAGTCGTTTTTCGACCGACTTTTTCAGCGACAATTTTCGGACAAACTTTTACCCCAGTGCTTTTTTAAACAACTTTCGGATGGAGGTTGTTGGTCCGAATTTTCTGGCGGTGATTTTTTTTGGACCGAATTTTATACAGAAGGATTTTAGGCCGCCGGTGGTATGTGAAGTTAGACAGCAAGTCGGTGGCTTGGTGCTGCTGCTGGTAGGAAGTAGCAAATTTAGGGTTTGCTACATGGAAATGAAGGGGGCCAAATGAACATGAGATAAAGGGTATAGCTACTTTGACATATATAATAAATATAAATACAAATATGAAAAAAAATAAAAATAAAAATAAAAATAAAAATAAAAATAAAAAAATAAAAATAAAAATAAAAATAAAAATAAAAAAATAAAAAATAAAAAATAAAAAATAAAAATAAAAATAAAAATAAAAATAAAAAAAAATAAAAAATAAAAATAAAAATAAAAATAAAAATAAAAATAAAAATAAAAATAAAAATAAAAATAAAAATAAAAATAAAAATAAAAATAAAAATAAAAATAAAAATAAAAATAAAAATAAAAATAAAAATAAAAAATAAAAATAAAAATAAAAATAAAAATAAAAATAAAAATAAAAATAAAAATAAAAATAAAAATGAAAATGAAAATGAAAATGAAAATAAAAATAATTCTTGATAGTTACCCGATTCAGCTCCCCATGGAGAAACGCTCGGCCTAATGAAGCCCTTGTCGATCAAATCTTGGAGTTGCGTCTTTAATTCTTGCAACTCCAATGGTGCCATCCGGTAAGGTGCCTTCGAAATCGGCGCTGTCCCGAGTGCTAAGTCGATATGAAACTCGACGTCGCGCTCGGGTGGAACTCCTGGTAGCTCATCAGGAAACACGTCTCTGAAATCCCTCGCTACAGGTATATCGTCCAACAGACGCTCCTCAATCAAGTCCCTTACCTGACATAAGTACACCATATCGCCCTTCTGACGATGTTTCCTCATCTTCAAGGCTGAGATTACCTTAACTCCTTTCTTAAGGACGAACCCAGAGTAGGTAACTCGGTTGCCCTACGATCCTCGGAATGTCACTGACTGATCTCGGCAACGAATGATCGCTCGATACTTCGACAACCAGTCCATACCAAGAATGACATCGTACTCCATTAGTGGGAACTCCTTCAGATCAGCCGTCGCTTGCTCTCCAGCTATCAAGATAGGCACTCCTCGGAACTCTCGCTGACAAATAAAATCCTCTCTAGACGGGAGAGTTATAACTGAACTAATAGGAAAGCTGCCACGAAGATTAGACCTCGAGGCAAAACTACTAGCCACAAAAGAGACAGTAGCACCAGAATCAAATAATACAAGTGCTAACACACCAGAAACAAGAAATCTACCTGAGACAACGTCGGGCTGAACCTCGGCCTCTGCCTCAGTCATACAGTAGACTCGGTTCGTCACTGGAGTCTTAGTCGGTGCCGGAAGCTGCTTGATCTCGGTGTCTGGCTTCCTCTCGGGGCAAACTGACGCCTTATGGCCTTCCTTCCTGCAGATAAAACAAGCTATAGGCGAACTGTCACACCGCTTCCCTGGATGGAAGTCCCTGCCGCAGCCTCTGCATCTCGAGCCGTCGGTACCCTTAAGCGAACTCGTGGTCGGAGGGGTACTTCTAGGAGCACTAAATCGAGGCTTCTTAAAAGAAGACGACGTCGCTGGGACCTGGGTCCTCTTCCTGCTCGCCTCCTCCTCGATCGTCGATGCCTGAATCTCGAGTGCTACCTCGTAAGCCTGCTGAAATGTCTTTGCTCCACTGCTGATCACGTGAACGCGAATCCTCGAATCTAGCTTTTTGATGTAGCGCTTGACCCGCTCCTTCTCCGATGGAACTACAGACGTAGCGAACCTCGATAACTCCGTGAACTTGTCGGTGTACGCCTGAACTGTCATCTTACCCTGAGTAAGAGTAAGAAACTCCTCCTGCTTCTGCCACCGCAACTCGTCGGGGTAGAATCTCTCCTGGATCTTATTAATGAACTCGATCCACGATGTAACAACCTAGATTTATGGGTATTTCTGTTGTCAGTTTATTTGTATATTTATGTGATTTTATGCATGGTCCAAAATTTATTTTGGACTATTTATTTTATTTTATGTGAATAATTTCGATTATTTTTATTCTTGGTTGTTTATTATTTATTTTATTATTATTTAATTAATTAGAATTTTTATTATTTAATTTTCTAATTAGTTAATTAATGTTGTTGGGCCAAATCGATTTAGGCATGATTAAACATGCAAGAGTGCAATTAGCCCAATTATTTATCGAAAGCCCAATTCAGCCCGTTTCCTTAGCCTTGGCCGGCCCTTTTAGTGATATGACTTAATTTGCCACTTGCTTCATGTTCACAACTTAATCACCTCTATAAATAGAAGGTGATGGCAAGGCTTATGATTCATTTGCCATTCAAACACTTGCTCATCAATTGAAAAAGCCAAACACCCTCCATTTGCCCATCATTTCCCACGCCATTTTTGGCCTAAGACTCCACAAATTTGTTCATCATCCATCCAAACCCAAAACTTAAAGATTAATCCTCCATTGATCTTTAGTTATCTAAACACAAATTAAACCTCCATAATTCCAATCAAGACTTCTAGTTCGGTTTGGGTTTTGGGGTTGTTCATTTGGGTACGAGTTTGTGGCGTGGTCCGTGTGGCTCGTGTTGAAGACAGTGGTGCAGTTGGTGGTTTGTGCAAGCCGTGGTGGTGGTTCGTGCAAACCGTTTCCGTGTTCGTGCAAGCCGTACCGTGTTCGTGTTGCACCGTGTGATAGGGCCGTGTATTTTGGGTTTCCGGGCAGCGAGTTTTGAGTATTATCTTGCTTAATCTTCAATAAGGTAACATACTATCCAAATCCTAGTAGGTATACTATGATTCATAGGGTAGATTAAGTGATTAGGTTAAACCGGAATGGATGATTATAACCTTGTTTATGCGTGAATCATAGGCTGATTTTTGGGTGTTTGATTATGATGTTCTTGCTTGATTATATGTATTTTATGATTGATTATGTTGATTTTATGTTGTGTAAGTTCATGTTCAAGTTTCATGTAGTTTTGATGCATGTAAGTTGATGAGTTGTTGTTGAACTTTAATGGTGACATGCATGAATTTTGGATGATGAGTATGATGATGAGTTCTTTATGATTTCTTGATAATCTTGTTGAGTTCTTGAATCTTGATTGAGTTCTTGATTGAGTTCCTGAAATCTTGTTAAGTTCTTTATGAGTTCTTGGTTGAGTCTTGAAAGTTAAAGAAAGTTAAAGAAAAGTTAAAGAAAGTTAAAGTATGATATATGAGGTTCCAAGATTTGTTGATTTACATGTTATTCTTAAGTCAAGGTGTAAGATGCAACATAAGATTAACTAAGAATGTAAATTTCGATTAAAGATTAGCTTGATTTTACTATTATACGCCTAATTTTAGAGTAAGATTCTAAGAATTGGGTTAAGACGTTGCCCCTATCCTATCCGCGGTATTGGATAGTTGGAGGTCTTACTATGTCGTCTTTTGATATGGATTTCCCGTAAGATGGGTTTCAAGGGGTTGGGAGTAAGATTCTCAATCCTGGCATAGTAGAAAGTTCGTTCGCGTAAGATGTGTTCGTACGTGCGTAGTCCGGTCTAATATGTAAATGATTGCGCCAAAGTTTAAGAGTGTTAATTAATGATTAAAGTTAGTCGAGTCAACATTTGTTGCTTATTGTTATTATAATTATTGATGTTATGGTATGTTGGTTCGCATGTTAGTATGTTTGGATTTTTGGTTTGGTTGCTTGATTTGTGCTATGATCTTGTGTACCCACGTTAGGGTGGGACAATTATGTTACTCGCCACTGACGGTGGACTGTTGTTTATTTTTCAGGTAATTCAGATGATGAGGTTCTTGCTTAGCTTTGGGTTGGGCGAGTGCCGATGTTATTTAGTACTTGTTTAGCTGTATTGCGATTTCTAGTATTAGACTATAGTAGTGATACTTGTATATTCTAACTCTGACATTTGTTTTGGAGTTAATAGTGTTATTAGTAGTAGTGATATTTGGGTTTAGTTATGTACAATCTTGTGGGTGTTGTACTTTTGGATTTATCATATATTCAATTTGAGGTTTTTAAGTATGTTAGTATTTTAGAACTGACTATTCGACTCGTCGGTTTCTTCCGCGCTCGTTTAAGCGAGTCGGGTCGTCACACACGACATCGAATGTAAGGGCAAGCACGCGTCCTTAGCTACAGTCCACCAGTTATCGGCCTCTCCACGTAGATAGTAGGCGGCGATCTGCACCTTCTCGTGCTCGGGGCAAAACTTCGCATCGAAGAGCTTCCCCATCTCGCGGATCCAACTCTCCAGGATAGTAGGGTCGGTAACCCCATCGTAGGTCGGAGGTCGATGACGTGCGATACGATTGAACGTCGACTGTGTACTAGGCGTATGACAACTATGATGCGCCAATGTAAGGATCGCCTCCTCGAGCGCTCGTAACCTCTGTCGTCCCGTACTCAACCGGCGAGGCGTAGACATGCTGCAACGCAAATAAACAAAGACATACCAAAGAACAGTGTCAGTCATACATCCCCACCACAGTCAAGTACATAAAATCAAAAGAGAAAAAGAATAGAAAAAGGGTCTTATCCCGGTTCTTCTACCCGAACTCTTCTCCCTTATACTTAAACTTAATTTGGGTTCAATCACTCGGGAAAGATAAAGCTCTCAACTTCCGGGTTTACTCATATCCTAAAACTTCACTCAAAACCTATTCGGCTTTGATACCAACTGTGACGACCCGACTCGCTTAAACCGACGCGGAAGAAATCGACGAGTCCAATAGTCAGTTCTAACATACTACCATACTTAAAAATTAAAACAAAACCTCAAATTGAATATATACCAAATCCAAAAGTACAACACCCACAACATTGTACATATCTAAACCCAAATATCAATACTACTAAAAAAGTATTAACTCCAAAACAATGTCAGAGTTAGAAACTATGAACTACAACTACGATAATCCAAACTAGAAATTGTACTACAACTAAAAACAAGGCATAAGTAACAACGGAACTCGCCCAACCCATAGCTAAGCAAGGACCTCATCCTCAGATTTACCTGAAAAATAACAACAGTCCACCGTCAGTGGCGAGTAACATAACTGTCCCACCCTAACGGGGATACACAAGATCATAGCACAAATCAAGCAACCAAACCAAAAATCCAAACATACCAACATGCGAACCAACATATCATACCATCAATAATTATAATAACCACAATAGACAACAATGTTGACTCGACTAACTTTAATCATTAATTAACAATCTTAAACTTTGGCGCAATCATTTACATATTAGACCGGACTACGCACGTAGGAACGCATCTTACGCGAACGAACTTTCTACTATGCTAGGATTGAGAATCTTACTCCCAACCCCATGAAACCCATCTTACGGGAAATCCATATCAAGAGACGATATAGTAGGATCTCCAACTATCCCAATAGCGCGGATAGGATAGGGGCAACGTCTTAACCCAATTCTTAGAATCTTACTCTAAGATTAGGCGTCTAATAGTAAAATCAAGCTAATCTTTAACCGAAATTTACATTCTTAGTTAATCTTAAGTTGCATCTTACGCCTTGACTCAAGAATAACATGTAAATCAACAAATCTTGGAACCCCATATATCATTCTTTAACTTTCTTTAATTTTCTTTAACTCTCTTTAATTTTCTTTAACTTTCAAGACTCAACCAAGAACTCATAAAGAACTATCAAAACTTATAAAGAACTCATCCAAGACTCATAAAGAACTCAACCAAGATTCAAGAACTCAATCAAGAACCCAATCAAGATTCAAGAACTCAATTAAGATTTCAAGAACTCAATCAAGATTCAAGAACTCATAAAGAAATCAACCTTAAATCATCATTAAAAATCACGCACATCTCAGGCAATCTTCAACAACAATTTCATCATCTTACCACCATCAAAACTTCATGGAATTGAACATGGACATAAACAATCATGAAATTATCTCAAGTAAACATAATATACATAAAATCATGGCAAAAACAACATAAAAACATCTTCCCAACCAGCCCAAAAACACGCATAAACAAGGTCAAAATCATCAATTCCGGTTTAATCGAATCACTTAATCTACCCTATGAATCATAGTATACCTACTAGGATTTGGATAGTATGTTACCTTATTGAAGATTAAGCAAAAACGTATAAAAACTCGCTGCCAGGAAGACAAAAATACACGGCCCAGAACACGGCTCAATACGGCACCAACCACGAACCACCACGGGATGACCGTGCAAGAACCCGAACTCCACCACGAGCACCACCGTGCACCCTTGAACACCACACGAACACCAAACACGTTGCCCACTCGAACTAAACCCAAAACCCAAAGTCTTGGACAAGGAAATGAAGGCTACCTGTGATTTTAGTCACTTAAAGATCAATAGAGTTTGAATATTTAAGTTTGGGTTTGATTTGATGGATGAACAATGGTTTGGGGTTTATAGGCCAAAAATGGCGTGTGGGTATGATGGCAAATGGAGAGAGTGTTTTGATGTTTAATTTGTGGCAAAGGATGGTTAGAATGGAAAATGAACTCAAAGCCTTACTACTACTTCTATTGATAGAAGTTAGTGAAGGTGTGAACATGAAGCAAGTGGCAAAACTTTGCCACATGACAAGGGGGGGGGGCAAGCTAAGGTAAATGGGCCTAATAATAAACAATAAATCATCACATAAAACAAATCAAAATAAGCAAATAATCAATAAAATAATAGTCCAAATAAATTCGGACCATACATAAAAATCACATAAATACTAAAATAAATCGATGACAGAAATACCGATAAATCTGGGTCGTTACACTTCCGCCATCCGAAATCCTTCGAACTTCTTAGTGGGATTGCTTTGCCCGCTATAGCTGCTAATCATAACGAATTTTCACCACATCTCATCAGAATGGTGAAAGATTCGCAGTTTGGGGGAAATTTGACCGAGTGTCCTTTCTCTCATCTTGACAACTTCTTGGAACTATGCTCCATGGTCAAGCACAACAATGTTCAACCGGAGTTCATAAGGATGTACATGTTCCAATTCTCTTTGACCGACAAGGCAAAGCATTGGATCCGCTCGCTTCCAGAGGGATCTTTGACTACATGGGATGCCATCACCAAAGCATTCCTTGAAAATTATTGTCCTCCTGAGAAAACTTCAAAAATGAGAAGGAAAATCTCAGGCTTTTCACAAGACGAGGAAGAGAATCTTGGTGAGGCATGGGAGCGTTTCAAAGAAATTCTAAGCTCATGCTCTCATCATGGATACAATGATGGCCTTGTTTTTACATGACATCCTATGATGGAGCAAGTTGCCTTAATGGGAGTGCGGAACAAACAATACTCTCAAACCTACAACCCCGGCTGGGGACCATCCTAACTTCAGTTGGAAGAACAACTAACAACAACAACAATCACCGTTCCAACAACAACCATATCGCCAACAGCCACCCTATCAGCCGAGGGACCAATCTGCTCCACCACCATACCGTCCACCTGGATTTCAACAAGGCAGCTCACAGCCTCAGAGGCCGCCTTATTCTTCACTTGCACCTCAAAAGTCTACTCTAGAATCCACTTTTGAAACATTCATTCAACATCAAACCAAGGAGAATTCTGATAATGATTGCAGGATGACTGAGATGAGTACGTCGATCAACCAAATTCAATCTCATAACAAAATGATCGAGACTCAGCTTGCCCCAATAGCAGAAAATGTGTGCGTTTTAAACAAGGCTTTGGGTACTCAGTTCCCGGGGCAACCCATCACCAACCCTAAGGAGCAAGCAAATGCGGTGATTTTGTTTTCTGATTCGGATCAGGTGAATTCGGTCATAGTCTTGGAAGAATCCATCGACAATGTAAGGGTCGGGGAACCCATCGATGATACGTCGATCGAGTTTAGGGAAGTAATAGCCGAAGACAAATCACAACACACCCCTCCTCGACCTTCACCCAAGGTTTACTCACCTCCACTTCCATTCCCTAATCGGGTGATCGAGCATAAACTTTGGAACAATCTTTCTTCCGCGAAGTTATAGGAGGACTTCAATCAAAATCAGCATTCCTTGAGGCTATGGCTAAAAACCCGGCGTATGCCAAGTTCCTTAGGGGACTTTTCTCCAATAAGCCTCCACCGGAAGAACATTCACCCGCACCTTCTCTATTACCGGTGAATGTAGTCCTCCCAGGTAAAGGGAAAGAGCCCCCAGAAAAACACGACGATCTTGGTAGTTTCACAATCCCAGTCAAAATCGGTGATATTGGACTCGACAATGCTCTTTGTGATCTTGGAGCTAGTGTGAGCCTAGCGCCGCTTCATACGGCAGTCAAGCTCAAAGTAAGCGAACTAAAACCTACTAAACTCTCCATTATGCTAGCCGATCGGTCAGTTAGGACACCTCTCGGGATCCTTGAAGATGTCCTGGTTCTGATAGATCGAGTCTTCATTCCTTGTGATTTTCTTGTCATGGATACACGTGGGGAGTCGGATACAATGTTGATCTTAGGAAGGGTGTAGGTGTGACGACCCGACTCGCTTAGATCGGCGCGGAAGAAACCGACGAGTCGAATAGTCAAAACTAACAACCAAAATACTCCAAAATTAAAACAAAACCTCAAGATATTACTATTATAACCCAAAAGTATAAATACCCACAAGTTTGTACATTACTATTCCAAAAGTCAAACTACAACTACTAACAAACGTAACTCCAAACACATGTCAGAGTTTAAAACTAATGTATACAAACATCACTACTAAAGACCAACACTATCCAAAACCATAGAATAACGAAAATACAACTAAATCACAAAATCGGCGCTCGCCCAACCCAAAGCTAAGCAAGAACCTCATCATCAGAATTACCTGAAAAGTAAACAACAGTCCACCGTTAGTGGCGAGTAACATAACTGACTCACCCTAACGGGAATACACAAGAACATAGCATAAATCAAACATCCAAACCATAACATCAAAACATGCGATGATCATCCAAAATATACAGACTCGACTCAACTAACTTATCCAAACTTATCTTTGGCGCAATCATTCATAAACTAGACCGGACTACGCTCGTACGAACGCCTCTTACGCGATCGAACTTTCCAACTATGCCAGGATTAAGAATCTTACTCTCGCTCCCATGAAACCAATCTTAGTGGAAATCCATATCAAAAGACGACATAGCGGTAATCACTATCCCAATACCGCGGTCAGGATAGGGGCAACGTCTTAACCCAAGCCTTAGAATCTTACTCTAAGGTTAGGCGTCTAGGTACGAAATCAAGCTAAATCTTACATTCTTTAACTTTAATCCGAAGTTCACTTACTTAGTTACTTCTTAAGCTGCATCTTACGCCTGGACTTAAGAAAATAACGCGTAAACCAAACATCTTACAACATGTTAACGCTTTCTTTACCTCTTTCTTTAACTTTCTTTACTTAAAAGACTTAATCAAGAACTTACCAAGACTCATCAAGAACTCATCCAAGATTCAAGATCTTCAACCAAGAACTCAATCAAGATTCAAGAACTTCAACCAAGAACTCATCCAAGAATCAAGAACTCATCCCAAAATCAAGAACTCATCCACACATACATAAATCACACGCATACTTCCAATTTAACACATGAAATCATCACTTCCTAGCATCCAAAATTCATCAAACTTGAACATGGTAAACATAAACTTAATACTAACATAATCAATCATAGAATCATCATTTTATACCTTATAATCATCATGAAATCACTTAAAAATCAGATTTACATTCATACCCAAAAACATGATCAAAACTTCATATAAACTAATCTTGTTCATTTAATCTATACTATGGAACATAGTACACCAATTAAGTTTAGAAAGTATGTTACCTTATTTAAGATTAACACACAAAATCAACACAAACTTGCTGCCCGGAACACTAATACACACGGCCAAGCAACACGACAACCACACGCACGGTTTCCACACGGCACCACCTTGCACACACGGCTGCCCAGCACGACACCACACGGCACCACCACTTGCACGGCCCGTCTGCACGGCTGTACCACCATGAGCACGGCCCACCTTCACGGCCACCTCACGGCTTCACGTGATCCACACGGCACACACGAACCCCAATCGAACAACCCCAAACCAATCCCGAACTAGTGATCTTGAAAGCAATTTAGGTGGTTTAGATTGTGTTTAGATACTTAAAGATCAATAGAGGTTGAATCTTTAAGTTTGGGTATTGAAAAGATGATGAACAAATGTTCAACTTGGAAGAGCCAAAAATGGCGTGTGGAATAGGAGCAATTGGAGGGAGTTTGTGTCTTAAACTTTTGATGGCAAGTGCATAAAATGGCAAGGATGGCAAAAATGAGCAAAAGCCTTACTAACTCCTCTATATATAGAGTTAGTTAAGGTGTGAACATGAGGCAAGTGGCAAAAACTTGCCATCACAGTTAAGGGGGGGCTGGCCAAGGCAAGGATAAATGGGCCAAAAATGGGCTTTCGTGATCAATTGGGCTAATTTACAAAAAGTACATGATTAATCATGCTTAATCCGATTTAGCCCAAAATATTAAATAATTAATTAGAAAATCAAATAATAAAATTCTAATTAATTAAATAATAACTAAAATAAATAATAAATAATCAAAATAAAAATATTTCGAATTAAATCGAAATTATTCACATAAAACAAAATAAATAGTTCAAAACTAAATTTGAACTATACATAGCATCACATAAATACACATAATCATCCGGCAGAAATACCAATAAAATCAGGGTCGTTACAACCTCCCCTCCTTAAAGAAATTCCGTCCCGAAATTTTAAGGCAAAGGAGATCGCTCACCCTCAAACAACTTCGGGTACTTCTGCCTCATGGACGCCTCTGTCTCCCAAGTCGCCTCCTCATGGTGTTGATTTCTCCACAACACCTTGACGAGCTGGACTTGCTTACGCCGAAGGGTCCTCACTTCCCGATCCAAGATCTGGACGGGTCGCTCCTCAAAAGTCAGATTCGGCTCAAACGTGGCCGACTCCACTGGAATAATGTGGGTAGGATCATGTACATATTTCCTTAGCTGGGAAACATGGAATACGTCATGCACACTAGATAAACTAGGTGGTAAAGCCAATCGGTACGCCACCTCCCTAACTCGTTCCAGTATCTCGTAAGGTCCCACATATTTCGGTCGGGGTTTCCCCTTCTGACCGAAGCGTGCCACTCCTTTGAACGGTGAAACCTTAAGCAAGACTTTGTCACCTACCTCGAAAGCCAGCGGTCTACGTCGATTATCGGCGTAGGATTTCTGACGACTCTGAGCGGCCTGCATCTTAGACCGGATGACTCGGACCTTCTCGATAGTATCGCGTACCATCTCAAGTCCCAAAGCCACAGAATCGCTAATATCATTCCAACATATAGGACTCCGACATTTCCTGCCATACAGGGCCTTGTACGGAGCCATCTCGATGCTGGAGTGATAGCTATTGTTATAGGAGAACTCTATCAAACAGAGCATACGTACCCAAGAATGATGGTACTCCAGAGTACATGCTCGGAGCATATCCTCCAAAGTTTGGATGGTCCTCTCCGTCTGACCATCGGTCGCCGCATGAAAAGCGGTGCTCAACTTCAGCTTCGTCCCAAAGGCTTCCTGAACTGATTTCCAGAAACGAGATAGGAATCTCGGATCCCGATCAGAAATAATCTCCCTCGGAACTCCGTGAAGTCGGATAATATCCTGAGTATACGCCTCTGCTAGACGCTCCATAGACCAGGTCATCTTCATCGGAATGAATCTAGCGACCTTGGTCAACCTATCCACTATGACCCAAATAGCATTCAAGCCATTACAGGTGGGTAAGTTAACCACGAAGTCCATAGATACCGACTCAAATTTCCAGGTCAGGATAGGTAGTGGCTGCAACAGACCTCCTGGTCTCTGATGCTCGATTTTAACCTTCTGACAGACTAAACATCGAGCTACGAACTCTGCTATGTCCCCCTTCATCTTAGGCCACCAGAATTGGCCCTTGAGGTCCTGGTATAACTTGTTACCTCCAGGATGAACAGAGTAGGGCGAGTTATGTGCCTCAGACATAATTTTGTTCCTAAGATCAGAACAGTCTGGTATACACCACCTCCCTCGGAATCGCAGACTACATCGGAAGGGATCTCGAAACCTACGGCTTTGACCTGCCGCAGAGCCTCTCGAATCCTAGCTAACTGTGGGTCGTTCTGCTGACCCTCGCGCAACTCCCGAATCAAATCAGGTTCGGCACTCATAGATGTTAGACGAAGTCTAACGGAACTATGACTTCTACTGAAGCTCAAGCGATGCTTATGACTCAGTGCATCTGCGACCAAGTTCGCCTTACCCTCGCAATAGTTAAGCGTCAGGTCGTAGTCCTTAATCAGCTCAAGCCATTGTCTCTGCCTCATATTGAGGTCTTTCTGAGTAAATATGTACTTGAGGCTCTTGTGATCCGTGAATACTCTACACGAACCGCCATAGAGATAGTGCCTCCAAATTTTGAGCGCGAACACTACAGCCGCTAACTCCAAGTCATGCGTAGGATAGTTACGCTCGTGCACCTTCAATTGTCTCGATGCGTAAGCGATGACTTTCCCTCCTTGCATGAGCACACATCCTAGGCCACTCTTCAAAGCATCATTATAGACCTCGAATTCTTCCTCATCGTTCGGAAGGGTAAGAATAGGAGCAGAGACTAATCTCTGTTTCAATTGCTGAAATGCTTGCTCGCAAGCCTCCGTCCAAACGAATCGGACCTCCTCCTGTAGGAGACTAGACATCGGCCTAGCAATTTTGGAGAAGTCCTGGACGAATCGTCGATAGTATCCGGCCAATCCCAGAAAACTACGAATCTTCGCCACGTTTCTCGGGCTACTCCAGTCCACTACGGCCTTAATCTTAGCCGGGTCTACCTTAATGCCGTCCTTACTAATCACGTGACCCAGAAATGCTACTTCGCGAAGCCAGAACTCACACTTGGAGAGTTTCGCAAACCACCTATGACTACGCAATATCTCAAGTACCATCCGGAGATGTTCCATATTCTCAGACTCATCTCTCGAATAGACTAAGATATCGTCTATAAATACTACGACACATTTATCGAGTAAGTGGTGAAACGTCCGGTTCATCTGGTCCATGAACACGGCTGGCGCATTAGTGAGGCCAAAGGGCATCACGTCGAACTCGTAGTGGCCATATCGAGTACGAAAAGCAGTTTTCGGAATGTCTTCTTTCTTGACTAGAATCTGATGATATCCAGATCGAAGATCTATCTTCGAAAACACTCCTGCTCCTCGCAACTGATCGAACAGGTCCTCAATCCTAGGTAACGGGTATTTATTCTTGATAGTTACCCGATTTAACTCTCGGTAGTCTATGCACAGGCGCATACTACCATCTTTCTTCTTCACGAAGAGCATAGGTGCTCCCCACGGAGAAACGCTTGGCCTAATGAAGCCCTTATCGATCAAATCCTGGAGTTGTGTTTTTAGCTCTTGCAACTCCGATGGTGCCATCCGGTACGGTTGATAGGAGGGATTTGTTACCAAATAAAAAAACCCCGTTGTAGTATGAGTGGGGGTGTCGAACACGGGGAAGGTACTTCGCACTAGCCTAGGCGTGAGCGTCGAACAAGCTAGGTCGGGTGATGGTCGCGAGAGGCGGAGAGAACTAACTAAAACTACACTAAGGAAACAAGAATAAAAGGGACTAGGGTAAGGGATCCACAACTCATACCACCATGAATTATGAATCAATCGAAACTTAGACTTAGGTCGTGGATAAGGGGAGGTTGTTCTATGATCGTACCACTCTTTTGAGCTAGTACGATGACCGGAAAGACATATACAACTCACTTTCGTGCAGCGACACATCTAACGAGTCCTAAGCACAAAATCACGAAGACCGGTAACTTTCCCTTGATCGAAGGCCCAACTTTCGTGGTGCTTCCATCAATCGGGCAAAGCAAGTCATCACCCACGTTCACCTTTCGGTCCTTCGGTGGGGATTCTTCAATGAATCCTATGCTAGCTAGACACAAGACTCAACATTACCGAATCCTAAGGTACCGACAAAATCACAACCAAAAGCCAAGAAACAACTAAACCACAATCACGGAGGAATTGAGAAGTTTCACTCAAACCCTAGAAATTAACTACTCAAAATTAATTAATAAAAACATAATTAAAACTAAAACTAAAAACATAATTAAACCTAAAACTATGAACAAAACAAATTAACAACTAAAACATGGAAAAACATGAACATTACATAAACACCAAAAACTACCAACTAAACAATATAAACAACTAAATCAACAACAAAATCAAGCATAAACAACTAAATTAAAACAACATAAACATGAGAATCTAAAGCATTACTAACAAGAAACAATGAAGAACTAAGTACATAAAGCAAATAAAAGCAAGTGAAGGAAAGCAAATAAAAATACCTTGAAGAGATTGAAGAACAACAAGAAGAGAAACTAAGAAACTTACATAAATTGAAGAACTAAAAGTAAATTACAAGGAAATTGAAGAAGAAAGCAACAAAATCTAACCTAAAACCCTAAGTGAGCCTCTAACATCAGCTATCTAAGAAATGGGAAGAGGGGGGTATTTTTACAAACCCCCAAAAATGCACGAGAAAAGACCTAAAACAGATTAAATGATATGAACAGGGCCTTCTCTGCGGGCGCTGGGCAAAAGTCAGCGGGCGCTGGAGAGGTCTCAGCGGGCGCTAGAGCCAAAAAACGAGCTACTGACTATTCTGGCTGGTTCAGCGGGCGCTTGGAAATCTCAGCGGGCGTTGAATAGGTCTCAGCGGGCGCTGGAAACGTCTCAGCGGCCGCTGGACAGCCAGACAGTCAGTTTTAAAAACATCATAACTCCTTCATTTCTTATCAGAATCTAGCTTATGACCAGGCGTTTCGACGCTATCGGAACGAGCTTTAACCTCCAAATTGAATCGCTTTAAAATAATAAGTATGTAAAAAGTTATGGCCTTTCAAAGTTGACCTATGCTCCAAAAGTGGTGATTGTTATTTTGGCTTTATTGCGGCACACTTCTCAAAGCTTCTCGGGACCTCTCACAACCCTTGTCGGCTTTCAAGAATTGATCGAAAACACGCAAAACACCTACATGAATGAACGCAACGCATAAGTAACGCAAAAGAGCTCAATTATTAGCAAAAACGACAAGAAAAGACATTATTCAAAGAAAACGCAACTAAGACCTAAACTAAGCTAAAAAGGCCTAAAACTAATAAAACTAAGCCGAAAAGCAACTGAAAACGAGTGAAAAGAGCCTGAGAAATAGGTCCTAAAATGGACCTATCAACGGTGCCTTCGAAATCGGCGTTGTCCCGGGTACTAAGTCGATATGAAACTCGACATCGCGCTCAGGTGGAACTCCTGGTAGCTCATCAGGAAATACATCTCTGAAATCCCTCGCTACAGGTATATTGTCCAACGGACGCTCCTCAGTCAAGTCCCTTACCTGACATAGGTACACGATATCGCCCTTCTGGCGATGCTTCCTCATTTTCAAGGCAGAGATTACCTTTACTCCTTTCTTAAGGACGAACCCAGAGTAGGTAACTCGGTTGCCCTGAAGTCCTCGGAATGTCACTGACTGATCTCGGCAACGAATGATCACTCGATACCTCGACAGCCACTCCATACCAAGTATGACGCCGAACTCCATCAGCGGGAACTCCTTCAGATCAGCCGTCGCTTGCTCCCCAGCTATCACGATAGGCACTCCTCGGAACTCGCGCTGACAAACAAAATCCTCTCCAGAAGGGAGAGTAATAACTGAACTAATAGGAAAGCTGCCACGAAGATTAGACCTCGAGGCAAAACTACTAGCCACAAAAGAGACAGTAGCACCAGAATCAAACAAAACTAAAGCTAACATACCAGAAACGAGAAATCTACCTAATACGACGTCAGGCTAAACCTCGGCCTCCGCCTCGGTCATACAGTAGACTCGGTTCTTCACCGGAGCCTTCGTCGGTGCCGGAAGCTGCTTATCCTCAGTGTCTGGCTTCCTCTCGGGGCATACTGATGCCTTATGGCCTTCCTTCCTGCATAGATAACACGCTATGGGCGAACCATCACACCGCTTCCCTGGATGGAAGTCTCAGCCGCATCCTCTGCACTTCGAGCCATCGAAACCCTTATGCGAACTTGTGGTCGGAGGGGTACCGGTAGGTGCGCTGAATCGGGGCTTCTTAAATGAAGTTGTCGTCGCCGGAACCGGAGCTCTCTTCTTGCTCGAATCCTCCTCAGTCGTCGAAGCCTGAATCTCGAGTGCTACCTCGTAGGCCTGCTGAAACGTCGTCGCTCCACTACTGATCACGTGAACGCGAATCCTCGGATCTAGCTTTTTGATGTAGCGCTTGACCTGATCCTTCTCCGACGGAACCACAGACGTAGCGAACCTCGACAACTCCGTAAATCTATCATTGTACGCCTGGACAGTCATCTTACCCTGTGTAAGAGTAAGAAACTCCTCCTGTTTCTGCCACCGCAACTTGTCGGGGCAGAAACGCTCCTGGATCTTATCGACGAACTCGATCCACGACATCGAATGCAACGGCAAGTACGCGTCCTTAGCTAACGTCCACCAGTTATCGGCCTCTCCACGTAAGTAATATGCGGCGATCTGCACCTTCTCGTGCTCAGGACAAAACGTCACGTCGAAGAGCTTCCCCATCTCGCGGATCCAGCTCTCCAGAGTAGTGGGGTCGGCAACCCCGTCGTAAGTCGGAGGTCGATGACGTGCGATACGATCGAACGTCGACTGCGTACTCGGCGTATGACGACTATGGTGCGCCAACGTAAGGATCGCCTTCTCGAGTGCCCGCAACCTCTGTCGTCCAGTACTCAACCGGCGAGGTGTAGACATGCTGTAACGCACCACAACAAAAAGACATACCAAGAATACAACGTCAGTCATATACCCCACCACAATCAAGTACACAGAAATAAAGAGAGAAAAAGAAAAAAGATCTTATCTCGGTCTTTCTACCCAACTCTTCTCCCTTTACTTCACCTAAAATTGGTTTTATCACTCGGGAATAGCAAAAGCTCTCAACTCCCGGGTTTAACTCAAATCCTAAAACTTCACTTAAAACCTATTCGGCTCTGATACCAACTGTGACGACCCGACTCGCTTAGATCGGCGCGGAAGAAACCGACGAGTCGAATAGTCAAAACTAACAACTAAAATACTCCAAAATTAAAACAAAACCTCAAGATATTACTATTATAACCAAAAATTACAAATACCCACAAGTTTGTACATTACTAATCTAAAAGTCAAACTACAACTACTAACAAACGTAACTCCAAACACATGTCAGAGTTTAAAACCAATGTATACAAACATCACTACTAAAGACCAACACTATCCAAAACCATAGAATAACGAAAATACAACTAAATCACAAAATCGGCGCTCGCCCAACCCAAAGCTAAGAAAGAACCTCATCATCAGAATTACCTGAAAAGTAAACAACAGTCCACCGTTAGTGGCGAGTAACATAACTGACTCACCCTAACGGGAATACACAAGAACATAGCATAAATCAAACATCCAAACCATAACATCAAAACATGCGAAGATCATCCAAAATATACAGACTCGACTCAACTAACTTATCCAAACTTATCTTTGGTGCAATCATTCATAAACTAGACCGGACTACGCTCGTACGAACGCCTCTTACGCGATCGAACTTTCCAACTATGCCAGGATTGAGAATCTTACTCTCGCTCCCATGAAACCAATCTTACTGGAAATCCATATCAAAAGACGACATAGCGGTAATCACTATCCCAATACCGCGGTCAGGATAGGGGCACCGTCTTAACCCAAGCCTTAGAATCTTACTCTAAGGTTAGGCGTCTAGGTACGAAATCAAGCTAAATCTTACATTCTTTAACTTTAATCCGAAGTTTACTTACTTAGTTACTTCTTAAGTTGCATCTTACGCCCTGACTTAAGAAAATAACGCGTAAACCAAACATCTTACAACATCTTAACGCTTTCTTTAACTCTTTCCTTAACTTCCTTTACTTAAAAGACTTAATCAAGAACTTACCAAGACTCATCAAGAACTCATCCAAGATTCAAGATCTTCAACCAAGAACTCAATCAAGATTCAAGAACTTCAACCAAGAACTCATCCAAGAATCCAGAACTCATCCCAAAATCAAGAACTCATCCACCCATACATAAATCACACGCATACTTCCAATTTAACACATGAAATCATCACTTTCTAGCATCCAAAATTCATCAAACTTGAACATGATAAACATAAACTTAATACTAACATAATCAATCATAGAATCATCATTTTATACCTTATAATCATCATGAAATCACTTAAAAATCAGATTTACATTCATACCCAAAAACATGATCAAAACTTCATATAAACTAATCTTGTTCATTTAATCTATACTATGGAACATAGTACACCAATTAAGTTGAGAAAGTATGTTACCTTATTGAAGATTAACCCACAAAATCAACACAAACTTGCTGCCTGGAACACTAATACACACGGCCAAGCAACACGGCAACCACACGCACGGTTTCCACACGGCACCACCTTGCACACACGGCTGCCCAGCACGACACCACACGGCACCACCACTTGCACGGCCCGTCTGCACGGCTGTACCACCATGAGCACGACCCACCTTCACGGCCACCTCACGGCTTCACGTGATCCACACGGCACACACGAACCCCAATCGAACAACCCCAAACCAATCACGAACTAGTGATCTTGAAAGCAATTTAGGTGGTTTAGATTGTGTTTAGATACTTAAAGATCAATAGAGGTTGAATCTTTAAGTTTGGGTATTGAAAAGATGATGAACAAATGTTCAACTTGGAAAAGCCAAAAATGGCGTGTGGAGTGGGAGCAATTGGAGGGAGTTTGTGTCTTAAACTTTTGATGGCAAGTGCATAAAATGGCAAGGATGGCAAAAATGAGCAAAAGCCTTACTAACTCCTCTATATATAGAGTTAGTTAAGGTGTGAACATGAGGCAAGTGGCAAAAACTTGCCATCACACTTAGGGGGGGGGGCCGGCCAAGGCAAGGACAAATGGGCCAAAAATGGGCTTTCGTGATCAATTAGGCTAATTTACAAAAATTACATGATTAATCATGCTTAATCCGATTTAGCCCAAAATATTAAATAATTAATTAGAAAATTAAATAATAAAATTCTAATTAATTAAATAATAACTAAAATAAATAATAAATAATCAAAATAAAAATATTTCGAATTAAATCGAAATTATTCACATAAAACAAAATAAATAATTCAAAACTAAATTTGAACTATACATAGCATCACATAAACACACATAATCATCCGGCAGAAATACCAATAAAATCATGGTCGTTACAGTAGGGGTCGTTTTTACCCGGCCACCTACATCTCACGAGTTATTTGAATGCTCGTTAACGCCGTATGTGAGTACGGACTAGTAGGAGTCGCCACCGTGCGTTTTATACGGTCCACAGGCACCGAAGAAGTACCGAAAGCCAGGAGCAATCAGCCCCATATGGTCGTGCACCAGAGTATGGGTTCGAGGACAGGTTACGGGCCAATCGTGCATTGGGTCCGCCCGCCTGTAATCGATCTCTACTAGGTCTCTTTTTGTGGTCAAATTATTATTAATCCCGAATACATAGATATCTCAGTTTTACCCTAAGGAACGCATATTACTAAGTGGGTTTAATTATTACAAATCAAAACTAACTTTATTGTGACCACTTTAAATTAAATCAGTATTAAAACCCTAAGAAAAAAAAAAACAAATAAAATATGAATAAAACATATAATGAAAGAAATAAAAAATATAAAAAATAAAAATGTGTAGGTTCAAAGTGTGTTCCAGGAAAAGTGGTTTGATGCGCTATTTAACTAATAAAAATATAAATAAAACATATATGAATTAATTGAATGCGACTTTTAATACTTAAAACTAGATGTCATATCAATGTTAACAAAAATAATTGTGATTTCATTCATAATCAGGCCAGATCTGATATGACTTATAAATTAACCAGGTTTATTATCATAATCATTATTGGAAATATTCAATTTAATAAATAAATCATTATATTAAAAATAAATTTATCAACGACATAAAAACTGAAGTTTTTCTATTAAATTGATACACGATAACAGATCTGATTAATATGAGTCATAAATTATTATGCATCAATATTGAAAATTAATAATCCATGGTCGATCAAATTAAAACAAAGTATTAAGATTAATATGACAGACATGAATTTAAGCACTAAAATTCACATAAAACATATTGAATACATTAACCATTATCAAAGATCATCATTTTGAATGATTTATAAATATACAATAAACTTAAAACGAATAGATTTGAAGTAGAGACTTCAGAAATTGTACCTGGTAATGCCTTGATCGAACAACCAAGGAGAGATCAACGATGATGATGAATATGAAATGCTTGTTTAAAGTTGACTGAGTTGGTGATTTGTGATGTGTTTAGTGATGTGTTTAGTGATGTTTTGAGAGTGATTTGATGTGGTATAAGTATATGGGATGGAAATATGCAATGCAGAAGGAGGCTCGGGGTTGTTGGCGTATCTTGAAAGGGTTGGAAGGACGTGTATTTATAGGTCAGAAGGAGCAAAAATCGACCCCGGATGACACCAGACCTACGCCTAGGCGCAGGTCCAGTAACATGACCTGCGTCTAGACGCAGGTCAGTATTGGTGACCTGCGTCTAGGCGCAGGTCCTGTAATATGGACCTGCGTCTAGGCTCAGGTCCTGGTTAGATTTGAGTTGATTTTTTGCTTGATTTTGCGAGTGATTTTCAGGATTACGATCCGATTTTATTTGATTACCGAAATATTCTGTAATATTTTGAAATTCCGGAATATTCTAGGATCCCGGGATGTTCCGGGATGTCCCGGAATGTTCTAGAATGTGCCGGAATGCCCAGAACGTTCCGGAATGTTCTAGATTCCTCCAGAAGCTCCAATAAATTACAGAAAAATTATTAAAAATTATGAAAAAAATATGAAAAGTATAAAAAACACTACTATGCTTTGTGGAACAATTTTCAACATTCAGAAATGACGAAAATGCCCCTAAGCATGCAAAAATCCTAAAAAATCAATAAAAAACTCTAAAAATATGATAAAAAAATATAGAAAATTTGAATAAATCATAAAATTATTTTTATGATTTTTAAAAATATTTTATGACATAAAAATAGATTGTTATTATTTTTTTATGCATGCAAAAATATAAAAAATATCTAAAAATGAAGAAAAATTACGAATAAATCCCGTAATCATCGCAAAACCTAACATTTGCTTCCAAGGCACTTTAAACATGGTTTAGGCAATTGGTTGAGGTATATTGTGCATTTTCATCTTTAATTTCCCTTAGTTTTATCTTATGGCAATATGGTACGTTCATCATTAGTCTCTACATTGGGCACACACATTTAGGTGTCTACAAAGGCCATTCCTGAAAACGACGGGCGCCGTGATAGATATGAGGAATGGAAGTTAAACAAGCGCTTGTGGGAGGTAACCTTTAATTTATTGCTTTTTAGGATAGTTTATTTCCTTATATTGTAAATCAAAAAAAAAAATGAACTTTTACATGTATCCATGAATATGTGTTAGAAAAAGGGAGCACTCAAAAAATATCAAGGGTGAGTTAAAAGAAAATAAGAGATTTCCTTGATCGGAATTTCCGAATACATCAACGAGTGTACTTTTGGCCTTTTTAGGCTCCTATACATCGCATGTTGATGTATCCCTTAGTGTGCAATCAAGAGAAGATGTTCTAAGCCTATAATACTGGTCCAAATTCTGTACTTAATCAGCTAAAAATTTTGGTTACAAGCCAGGTGTAGCAGGCGCTAAAATTACATCAGCGTTCGCTGAGCTTACAGGTGTAATTCTTCCAGTAGCAACAATTTTTCTTGCAGCGGGCGCTTGAAAATTTTCAGCGTCCACTGAGCTTGAAAGTTCATTATTTCAAGTAACCAAAGTTTTGGTTACAGCGGGCGCTTGGAATTAGTCAGCGGCCGCTGAGGTCGATTAATATAAAAGAAAACAACCCAAAATACGTCATTTTTTACGAGTAAAAAAGAAAAACCACGAATTCTCTCAACTTCTCTCTCGAACCCTAACTCTCAAACTCACTCAAATCTTTCTCAAACACCCTCATTCACCATCTTCTTCACGCCATTACTCCATTTCTTCCAATCCAACACATTTTTCTTTCTTTTTCTCTCCCCAAATTTGAACCCTAGGTTGGAAACTAAAAAAAAGAAGAGAAAAAACGAACAAAGGCACGGTTCTAGGGTTTCTTTAGGACTTATTTCATCAACATTTACATCAAGGAGGCTTCATCTAAAGTATTTTCATACTCTAGTTGGGTATTTTTTGAAACCCCTAAATTTCTTACTTTGTTTATTTTAACTTAGTTCTAATCTTAGGTTTTCATTTTTATTTTGCAATTGTTTTGTTGATTTTTGAGTCCTTATTTGTATTCTTGGATTGTTGATTTGTTTGTGTTGGTAATTTTTCTGTTGTGAAGTTGTGAACTTGAGGCACTTGGGTTTAGGCCTCTTGTTCATTGACTGGTTAGGGAAGTAATTTAGCTGAATTTTTTTTTTAGTTATTTTTTGGTCTTATTTTCGCCTAACCATGACTGAGGCCCGTAAAAAGAAGAGACATGACCGACCCAATACCTAAAACATAGACCAACATAATGACACACCACAACCACAACCCCCATTAGAGTTCCACAGGCCAATAAGGCCAAGTTTGACAACCTCATGAGGCCGATTACACTCTTGTCTGGCACTGCAGATCACCAGGGAAATGAGAACCCTATTCACAAACTTCGGGTGGGAAAATTTATCCGACCCCGACATGGCCGATTACACTCTTCCATCCTTGGCCTGTAAGTTCCTAAGTACCTTGACTTACTCATCGATAGAGTCCAACACTGTGGTCCCGTAATTTCAATTGACCTTCCGGCTGTTCAATGATCACCACACTATCACCATTTCCCAGCTTAATGAATTTTTAGGTTGCGATCCGACCAACCCCATCACCGATCTTAGTGCTAAAAACTTTCCTAACCTTAACCCGCTTGCCTTTTGGCATGCAATTACAGGTGAGGATCATTTTGAATCTACTTGGGCAGTCGCCAGTGCTATCCAACACTTTTCCCTACGGCTTTTCCATAGGTTGTTGTTTGACTCAATCTTTTCCAAAAAGGAGGTTAGGAAGATCTACAAGGAAGAGTTGCTTTGTCTTTACTTAGCAACTACTCCATCGCCGATTGGTAAGGTGAAAAAGAGGCACTTGCTGGTCAAGCGTATGCTTTCCCAGACACGAGACCCCAATCTGACCGCTTATATCACCTTGGGCGGATTTGTGACCATTATAACTAGAAAATTAGGGTACTCACATTGTAACAACCCGACTCGCTTAAATCGGCGCGGAAGAAACCGACGAGTCAAGTAGTTATAAAACTAAACTCAACACTTAGAAAATAATACTAATACCTCAAAATATTATTATTAAACCATAAATGTACAATAACCCACAATCTTGTACAAACTAAGTCCAAAAATCAAATGAACTAAAAATAAAAGTCAAGCGTAACTCTAACCACATGCTAGAGTCTTATACAACAAATGTATATCACAAATCCTGAATCAACGTCTAACAAGTCTAAAGCTAAGAAACAAACGAAAACAAACAACAGAAATAAAACACGCATAGCGCCACTCGCCCAACCCAAAAGCTAAGCAAGAGCATCATCATCAGATGTACCTGAAAAACACAACATATCCACCATCAGTGGCGAGTAACATAACTGACTCACCCTAACGGGAATACACAAGTACATAGCAATAATCAAATAACATCATACATACAATCCTCGAAGACACGAGACAACCTCAAGCTCGTAATCCCAAAATCAACTCATCACTTGACATCATCAATCATACGACATCTCTATACTCAAATCTAACTCAGGTGCAATCATTCTAGTTCTAGACCGGACTAGGCTCGTACGGAAGCATCTTACGCAACCGAACTTCTACTATGTCAGGACCGGGCATAAGCCATACACCCAAATCCCACGAACCCATTTCATACTTGGAAATTCGTGTCCCTAATCCCCAATTTATTCTGAGCGTACTAGGAATAACATAGTGAGACTCCAAAACTATTCCGATACCGCGGATGGAATAGGGGCAACGTCTTAACCCAAAACTAAGCATAAGCCATACACAAAGTTAAGGGCGTCTAGAAAAGAAATCAAGCTAAAGGTCTCATCATATCATCATCATATCATCATAGTTAATTAAAGACAAGAATAAGCCATACTCTTGAAATTAATAATCAAAATCATCGAAGTTAACCCAAGAATTGCCTATAGCCATACTCTTGAGACTAACCAAACATCATATAATCATTCTTAACTCAATCTTTAATCATCTCATCCCAAATCTTTAACTTTCAAGGCTCTTTCTAACACTTTCTTTAACTTTCAAGAACTCTAAAGAACTCAATCAAGATCCTCAAAGAACTCATCTATGACTCAAAGAACTCATCAAGAACACATTCAAGATTAAAGAACTTCAATCAAGAACTCATTCAAGATTCAAGAACTCAATCAAGAACTCATACAAACTCAAACTACACGTATGAAATCATCATCAAACCACACGACATTTTCAACCTCTTTTAATCAAAATTCAACAAAATCAAACCCAATCACCATGATTTCCAAAATATCATAAATCAATCTTAAAAACATGAAAACCACCATTAAAACATCATTCAAAATACTTTAAAATCAGATTTTAAAGATAAACTTCAAAATCATGAATAAACATCAACAATTCAATCAAACATGCATTTAATCAAAGCTATGAACATAGTACTACCAATTAAGTTGAGTTAGTATGTTACCTTGTTGAAGATCAACACACAAATCAACACAAATATGCAGTCCAAGACTCGACACCCACACGGCACACACACACGAGCACACGGCCTGCACCACCACTCGAACACGAACACCACACGAGTGCACCACCAATCACGGCCACTGCACGGCCCTAGCAACACGGCACAGCAGCACGGTCACAGCAACACGGCCCCAACCACGAACCTTCACGCACGGCCACACTCGAACAAACCCACGAACAACCCGGAAACAACCCCAACAAATGATCTTGGTTGAAATAATGTGTTTAGGATTGTGTTTAGGATGCTTAAAGATCAATGATGTTTGAATCTTTAAGTTTTGGGCAAGGTAAGATGATGAACAAATGAAGGCTCAATCATCAACAATGGCGTGAGAATGGAGAGAAATAGAGAGTGTTTATGTGCTTAGCAAATTGATGGCAAAGGTTTAGAATGGCAAAAATGGGTTTAAGCCTCACTAACTCACATATAAATAGAGCTAGCAAGGTGTGAACACAAGGCAAGTGGCAAGCCACTCCTTGCATGCCAAATAACCGGCCTCTATGGGAAAATGGGCCAAGTTTGGGCTCTAAATAGGCTCTCGGGATCCATTGGGCCAATTATTGAAATTTACATGAAAATCATGCAATAAATCGATTTTGCCCAAAAATAATATTAAATAATTAATTAGAAAATTAAATAATAAAAATTCTAATTAATTAAATAATAATAAAAATAAATAATAAAAACTGAGAAATAAAACATTTCGATTAAATCGAAATTATTCACACAAAAATTAAAATAAATAGTTCAAAATAAATTTTGAACTAGCAAATAAACACATAATTATACATATAAATACCGGCAAAAATACCTATAAAATCTGGGTCATTACACACATTACATTGACCAGTTGGACAAGTTTTCTAAGACCTGGTACTTTGACAAGTATGACTTCGTCAACCAGACATTCATCAAGAACACCAACCGCGAAGACATGCTAAGTGTCTTTGTCCGCGGGAGACACCACCATTACCTGTCTAATCCCGCGAAGACATGCTAACTAGGTTTGATCGGGAAAACCCATTTTTGATCCCCGCGAAGCCCATAGCCCAGCATGACATTGACCTATTTCAGGGCCCCATTTTTTATCCCCGCGAAGCCCATAGCCCAGCATGACATTGACCAGCACTCCAACCACCACAAGCACTTCCCATCCAACCCCAGCCACAATTTGATTTTACAGCCTCCTTTGAGGCCTTATCCCAGCAGCAAAATGTTGCCTTTCAGTCCATTAACACTAACATTACGTAGATGCGTTCTAACTTGAGCCGTCTCCGTATATAGACCGACAAGATGTACGACTACCATGTGTCGGAAGATCATTTCTTCCGACACCCTTCCCTCCCCCTCCCCCCCCCCCCCAAAGATGACCCCTAGATCTAGACCTCTCCACCCACAGCCTCGGGATGATTCTTTCGTCCTAGCTTGGGGGGGGGTTAGAACCTTTAGGTCTGGTTACTTTGTTTGTTCAGTAGGACCTGTAGCTAGTGAGGGTGAAGCACTAGAGCCTCGATCGAGGCATGATTTCAGTAGCATTAAAGGCGCTTTAATAGTGTTAATGGTGCACCCGAACTACATATTTCCCGACAAACTGAACCATGTCCTCTACAGGTAAGTTCTCACTTGTATTTAAGTGAATCTGGGGGTTTCAAACACTTATGCGTTCTCATAGTCGTGGTTCTGGAATAGAGGAGCTAGCTTGGGGCAGCTGCTCTTGGGGTATGTTTTGTTTGTGCTTGCTTGTGGTTGCATTTCGCAGTGTGGTATGATAATTTTTGGGTCATTGGGGCAAATTCCATGTCTTGCTCCCGTTTTGAAATCCAAAATTTCCCGTAATCCAAATGCATTTTAGTGCTTTGCATATTAGTTTATTTTCGTAGTTTATTTTCCTTTTCTTATTTTCCTTAGTTTCTTTTTATTAGTTTTTGTATATTAGTTTATTTTCGTAGTTTATTTTGTTTTATTTTTCTCCATTTTTGCATATAGCTTATTTTCATAGTTTATTTTCTTTTATCCCTTTTCTCTTTCTAGGTTTAAGTCGTCTCCCGATGACGAAACTAGGGGAACCCTTATAAGGACTTTTCTTTCCTTTAGATTCTCGAGTCCAGACAATTTTCAATGCTTTTTACTAACTCTTAGGATATAATACTTTTCCCTTTTAGGAGAACCCTTTATGACTAGTTGTGTATCCATGTCGGATTGTGGTACGGGGTTGTCCCTGGTTTAGTTGATGCTGAGTCGGTGGTATTTGAACCTAGGTGAGGTTTCGAGCCTCTACTTTAATTAGGCCCTTTTAGGGTTTTTTATTTCTGAGCGTCACATTTTATACCTCGTTGGTTTTAGTTTATCTGATTTTTGACTTGTGAATTGCTACCGTCCTTTCGAGACTTGGAACATGATTTAGGCATTCCATTTTTTCTATTTTCCCTCCATCTTACCTCTTGTTACCTCTGGAGAAGGGAGGAGAGCAATGGCAAGAAAAGTTCGATCTCATCAATACTTTGGTGAGAAAGCGTGATTCTGTGGAATATCATTTAGAGTATGAGGGTCAAAGTGTTTTTAAAGGTGATGAAATAAAAAATTGTGAGGACATGAGAGATGAAGAGGAAAGTGGGGATGAAAAAGATGATTTAGATTGCCTTGAGAATGAGGATTCCCTAGAAGAAATAGAGGATGTATCCCCATCCTTTGAGCTTGAATGTGATAGGGCTAGAGAGAAAGATTTTGTGGAGGAAATCTCGATCGATGAGGCCCTTTTTGAGAGACCTCGTGTCCCTTTTTCCATTCGACTCGATCTTATTCCTTCTTATCCCATCTATCTCCCTAGTTTTCTATTTTGTCCTCCACTTGAGGAATCCTTGACCCTTCCTCACCTTCACATGCCACCCGACGAAGCCATCAAAACAAGAGTGCATTGTGACAATAGCTTTTCTTTATTTTCTTTTTTTATTTAGCTTCTAATTCTTCTTATTTTCTTAGTTTTTCTTTTTCTTTTAGTTTTATTTACCCTTCCCCACATAAGCAAAAAATGACATATCTTTGTCAGTCCTTCTTTGTTTCTCCTTGCTTATTTGGTGTTTTCTCGATTTAGTGGCGATATCCATGACACACTACTACGAGCTCTACGATGCTATTTACTAGATGACATCCTTCTCCCTTGTACATAGATTTCCTTAGTTTTCCCCTTTTCTTTTTTTTTCTTTTTTGGTAATTATTTTTGCCTTTGGAGTTTAGTTTTCTTTTGCAGGTTTGGTGAATAAGAAACTCACATGGGACATTTATGGTACTAAATTACAAAATAACGGTTATTTTGCTTATTTTGAAGCCTGTTTTGGTGAGATCTTTCGAAACTCTCCTTTTATTTTCTTTGTTTTCTTAGTTATAGGATTAGGTCTAGGAGGAGATGATTGTTCGAGGATGTTTGGCTTTTAGTTTTGGATTTTAAGCCCTTGAGGACATTTAGATATCGATGGCGTTGGGCCTCGATTTATTTATTTGTTTGATGCTTGATTGCTTGTTTGTGAGTCATTCATGCCTAGATTTTGCTTTCCTTCCTTTTGTATAGTTTTCTTATTTTGTTTTTCCTTTTTTCTTTTCTTTTCAAGGCAAGTGTATTTTTGATTTTTTTTAGTTTGGACTAGATCATTTTAAAGTCTTGGACTTCAAATGCATTCCTTCCTAATTATTAGCGGTCCACATGGTTTGAGATGTTGGAGTCGATTTTCAAATATTATATGCTAGGTTTTAGGACTTTAGAGTTCATGAAACTTAAACTCTTGGGTTGTGGTATGATTGTTGATGCTTTGCTAGCTAGTGGAATCCCTAGAGGTAGTATTTACAATCCACCACCCTTCACATGTGAGGAATTGTCAAATCTTTCAAGCCTTCAACATTTTCTTGTTTGAGTGGCGATATGATCCTTTTCATAGCTTAGCTTGATCAAGAACTTGATTCATGACTCGCCAAGACTGCGACTAAGCTATTCTAGGGGAGGGCAGAGCCATTCATTTCATAGTTATTTTCCTTTTCCCTTTTCCTTTTTCCTTCTTTTTATTTATTTTAGTGTCTTGCCTTTTTTCACTTTTCTAGGTTTTTGCTTGCATTTATCCTTTGGAACCCTTTGAGCTCAGCCTTTCCTTTCTTCTAGCCACATACATTACTAGCCTTGCATGCCCCTTTTAGGTATAGTGAATCAATTGGAGCATTGTGGTTTGTATTTTCTTTGTATTGGAAATTTGTGGAGAAGTGAGGAGGTTTTCTAATCGCAAGTGTGTTGATTTGCATGGTTGCAAGAAAAAGCTGACCTAAGTTTAAAAAGGCAAGGTCATGTTGAATAATTGAAAAAAAAATTGAAAAAAATTGAAACATTGTAAAAAAAGTGAGCATTTATTCCTTTCTTTTTTCACAATGAGGACATTGTGTCCTTTAAGCTTGGGGGAGGAGGAGTAATGGAAAAAATTTGAAAAAAAATTGTGTAAAATTTTTCAAATTTTCTTTAGTTCTTTGAATAAGTTTGGGGAATTTTGTGCGTATGTATGTGGAGTATTAGGAGTATTTTTGCTATTTGTTGCTCATTTGGGCCTATTTGCTTCACTATTTAGGTTTTGAGCACCACATGCCAAATTGATTCCTACATTACCCTTACCCTACATTACAACCCTAGAGCCCTCTTGATCCTAGAGAGTTGAGTCATAGTCGGTGGAGGAAGTCATTGTTCAAGCATATTAGCGGTTTTGTTATGATGATATGTCGGGTAGCCTAAATTGTTTCTCCTTTTTGTTTTTTTGGCTCCTTCGTGGAGTCATGAGGAGCTACCTGTTAGGGTGGAGATGACACTAGCTTAGCTTGTGATTGTTTGGTTGTAGAGTGAAAAGGGGATTGTTCGTCTCTAGTTCTTCTTTCTGGCATGTTTTATTTGACTATCCACCTTTTATATCTTTGAGCATGTTTTCCGCTAGTGCTTAGAAAGGTTTGGATTCACTGATCTAGTCCATTTACTAGTCCAACTAGGGATTTATAGTTTTATTTTCTTTCCTTTTGTTTTTCTTTCTTTTTTTTCGAAAACATTTGCCTTGTTGAATTTTTGGAAGAGTTATTGGTTAAACTCTTAAGAAACCCTTACGAGAGCATACTCGTCCTCATTGGAAACTTTGAGGTTCAAATGGCGTGTTGTTTGTGCTAAAAGCAACCGTGATTCCTACGAGAGTGAGTTAGGTTTTTGGTTTCTTAGTGTCTTAGTTTTCTTTGCTTGAGGACAAGTAAAAGGTAAGTTTGGGGGAATTGGATCGGTCCTTTTTTGAACCTTTTTTTTGGCTTCTTTTAGCTTGTTTTTAGGTCATTTAGACTTATTTTTCTTGGATTTATCTTATTTTATGTTCTCTTTCAATAATGTTTTTCTCTAGGTGTTTTCTTGGTTAATTGGGGTAGAATTGAATGTTTTACAAGTGTTTTGGCATAATGGTCTGATTCAAACACTTATAAGTTTTTACGTATAACTCATTTTCAGGCGATTCAAATTATAAAAGATTTCTTGTTCCAAGAACTTCAATTTGATATATTATACGTACAATTTCGCTGAGAAACGAAGGAGATATGAATGTTTTAAGACCAAGTTTGCTGTTAGGGACGTCAGCTCGACCGAGCCAACACTTAGCTCAGTTGATCCAACTAAGCCTCTTTCTTGATTTTTCTTCTTTCCGAGCCCTTGAACACAGCTCGGTCGAGTTAAGGCTTGGCTCGTTCGAGCAAGACCTTGGCTCGGTCGAGCTGATGATCATATTTTTGCTCGACTTAAGATATAATTTTTACTCGGTCGAGCCAGACCCCTATGATGTGTGCGGAGCATGATTTTCCATCCTATTTTTCCTTATTTCCTTTTTGTTTTCATCTTAATCTAAGCCATTTATTTTCAATAAGAAGCCTTTCTAGAGGTTTTATGTAAACATTAAGCATACTATTACATTAAAAAAAAAAGTAGTTTAAGGTTTTACTTTCTCTCTCCAAGCTTCAATTTTCTCAATTGTTATGGTGGTTTTCTCCATTAATGAAGCTAAGGTTCCTTTTTTCGTGGGTAATCTCTTTCTTTACTTGTTTTCTTTTATGCTTGGGTTTTTCTCACAAATACCCATGTGTTTTTGCATTTTCTCAAGTGTACCCACTTTTACCCTACTTTCTCAGAGGTACCCATCAACTGATCCACCATTAGTCAACCATAACCTGATTTGCATCATCACTAATGAATTTTTCTCTATATCATTCATTTAAGCGTTAAATGACTTGTGCAATTGAATTTGGGCAAAACTAAGACGTTTTGGAACAAAAACAATGCAAATGGGTAATTTTGGGCTAGTTTTGAGCGTTTTCATGCCCAAATCAACCAATTTATTGTTTTTAAGATTTATACATGTTCTATATCATTCATTTAGGAGTTAAATGACTTATGCGCATGAGTTTAGTAAAAAATAAGACGGTTTGGAACAAAAACAATGCAATTGGGTCATTTTTGGCTAATTTTGGGCGTTTTGATGCCCATGTTACTACCAATCAACCAATCAATTTTTTTTATGGTTTATGCATGTTCAATATCATTCATGTATGCGTTAAATGAGTTGTGCGAATGATTTTTGGCAAAATTAGGATGATTTGGAACAAAAACAATGCAAATAGGTCATTTTTAGCTAGTTTTGGGCGTTTTCATGCCCATCTTCCTACCAATCAACCAATTTTTTTTTAAGGTTTATGCATGTTCTATATCATTCATTTAGGCGTTAAATGACTTAGGCGCATAAGTTTGGGCAAAAATAGGACAATTTAGAACAAAAAAAGGAAAAAAGGTCTTTTTTGGCTAGTTTTGGTCGTTTTCATACCCATCTTTCTACCAATCAACTAATCTATTGTTTTTAATGTTTATACATGCTCTATATCATTCATTTAAGCGTTAAGTGACTTGTGCAATTGAGTTTGGGCAAAAATAAGACATTTTGAAAAAAAAACAATGCAAATGGATAATTTTTGGCTAGTTTTGAACGTTTTCATACCCATCTTCCTAACAATCAACCAATACAAGGAAAAAAAAAAGATCATTTTGCGCTAGTTTTGGCCTTTTCATGCCCATCTTCCTACCAATTAACCAGTTTATTGTTTTTAAGGTTTATACATTTTCTATATCAATCATTTAGGCGTTAAATGACTTAGGCGCATGAGTTTGGGAAAGTTTTCATAAACGGTTAATCGTGAATTTTTTTAAGAGGCATTAAGTATGCTTAACTCAATTTTCAAATGAAATGCATTATTTTTAACAAACCTACATATGTTCCTGACCCTGTTCAACTCATATGCAAGGCACATAGGTCATTAATTTACTATTCATCCACCAATGTATAATGCAAACCTGACCAAAACACAAATTCTTGCGCACAAGAAAGGTCATGGTAGCAGTGCAATTCTTAATTAAGTCAATATGCTACAATAAACTGCAACAACAAATCAAAAGACCAAGAAACATACGTGATCCAGGAGGGGAGACAGAGCAACAACATTCACAGGTGCTCCGTAACATAAGTCTTGATGAGGATCAAAGTTCATGTGTCTCAAAGCTGAAAAAGGAGACCCAACCAAGTTAATTTAGGAAATACATCACTACAACTACTTGTTCACTTATAAAGTATGATAAATCTAATAACCTTAATAGATTTATCTAGGGAACCGGTGCAGCAATGTGACTTGTAAGCAGATATGCAAGGTGATGTTATTGCCTTAGTATGACCATTTTCATGGTCTTGTGTTGACATTATTGCTTGACCGGTCTGCAAGATGAAGCATCAAATAACCAAACATACGGTCACTTTACAAGAGCCATGCAAATATAAATTATATGAACAAGATATAAAAGAGGGCTACTCTTTTATAAGCTCCAAGACTCAACAAATATAAATTCAGTATTACTACTTATCAAAGGATCCCATACACGAATGAGAGCATCCTCACCACAACTGAGAATGGTCTTGTTCTAATGGAAAAGAATACAAAGGGTGGGAAAATTCCCCTATTTGGTATTAGTTCTAAAGAAGTGGTATTATAAACATTCATAATTATCACCAAAGAGACAAATGATTAATCTCACAAATCACAAAATTATCTTCACAAATCCCATAAAACTGCAAATGAAGCACGAAAGTGGCATGTATAGATCATAGATCTATTCCATCACAATAAAAACATCTAGTATTCACTGTTAGTTAGATAAAAAAGAAGCATCAAACTTGATGGGATATTCTAGTTTTTATTAATTATATCCCTAAATAACAAAATTAAGACTTTTCTTTAAGTGAATTTTTGAATGACTAATTAAATAGGAAAAAAAATCAGGAATCAAAAAAGTTTAAATTAAACTTAGAGAAAGGCTTTACAGTTATTACCATTTCACCATCACTCGTTTAATTGGAACATATAATACAACTAAGTAGCAGAACACCAGAGCAAAGAGAAGGAACGAACAAAAAGTAAATGACAGAGCGGGGGGAGGGGGGGGGGAGGGGAGTAAATGACAGAACAAAAAGTAAATTTTTTGTTTTATTTGTTATAAGCTTTAGTTATGATAATATATATATATATATATATATATATAATATATATATACACACGTTTGAATAGGGATCGAGTAATCTGGAAAGTGATACGTATCAATCAAGAACAACCTGACAAAGTAAGACCTGGGCTTACTTGTGGAGAGGATAACAGATCGAGGTATTTAGATTTTTTTTTTTTTTTGGCCCTTATATAGCTGAAATAAGTAATAATCATAATTAAAAGTAATGATTACAATTATATTAATTTCTTCCCATCCTCTTTCTTGCCACCAAACTTCCTTCCACCGATTCTCACCTATAATTGCTAGTTTGATACCATAAACTTAACCAATGAAAAATTTGAGAAGGCATATAGACCTTGGAATAGAAAGACCATGAGCAAATAAATCATGGGAAAAAAATTAGGAAAACCAACCCAATTAAACCCACCATCTCCCAAATACATGTCCCCAATTATCAAATGAGATTGTAAATGTATTATCTTAACCATTAGAAGCTTTTACATTGGTAGATAGGTTTGAAAACAAAGGGGTAAAAAAAATTAGAGAATTGGATAGTTTGAAAGAAGCCAATGATGTCATTTGAATGAGTTGATTATTCAAGTTCTGCTGGGAATGAATAGCAACTAGGATGAAAAAGAAAGGAAAAGAGAGATGTGGCAGAGACATGGAGCCATTGAAGTTTGACACTATGCTACATCAGTACATGGGTGGGAAGGCGAGAATGAGTGAGAACTGGCCTGTTTAATAGGTTATCAGTCAAGCGGGATGATTATTTAAAGATGGAGGAAAGGTGGGAGCATTTGTATCAATTTTCCCTATGATACACATTACATCTTTGCTGAGTCAGGAAAACAATATACTGAGTTTACAAATTTCCAATCTCTGAATGAAGTATGTTATTTATACAGACAATTCATCCTTAAATTTTAACCACTTTTGATTTGATTCCTGGAATTATGTGATTTATATCGACAACCCAATTAACTAAGAAAATTGACCCACATTAGCCCTAAATTTGAGTTCCAAACATTGTAAAAAAAAAAATTAGCCCTAATTCATGAGAATGGCAAAATTCAAACCCAAAAGAAAATTCTAGCCCTAAAGATGAAATTTACAGTAAATAAAACCTTCAAACAAGAGTCAAAAATAAGATTAAGAGCAAAAAAGAAAGAAATTTATACCTTCACAACTCTAAATTTATACCTTCACATTATTTGACGTTCTCCAAGGTAATGCATCAGTTGTAACACACCATTGCCCCAAAAAATAGCCCGTAACAACCCTGCCACCAGCACCAACCAACATCCCCAAACGAATAGATCTTCTACTTTACACCCACAGCCCTAAAAATCGAATCTTTAGCCTTAAAAACTTAATTTTCTCTATAAAAATTGAAATTTACAGCAATTAAAACCTAAAGCATTAACCAAAAATAAGATTAAGAGAAAAAAAAGGAATTTCATACCTTCAACTGCGCTGAACCCTCGTTGCCTCGCACGCTGGTGGTCGTCGGCCGTTCTGGTGAGTGGTGGTGACGAACTGACGACGCTATGCCCTTAGGCGCCGTTAGGTTTTGTTTGGGAGGTGGTTGGGGTGAGGAAGGCTAAATAAAAAAAATAACGTGCTCAAAGTTATTTAGAGAGTATTTTTTGGGCCTGATTTGTTGTAACTGGCAAAGAAAATGCTAGTTACAATAGCTAGTGTGGAGTTGATGTTAAAAACACTGTATTTATTGTAACGGTCGTATCAATGCCCATTACAAAAAACCCACATTTAGTAACGGGCTTGTTAGCTGCCCGTTACTAAATGTAGGTTTTTGTAACGGGCAGTTTTATGACCGTTACAATAAATCTTTTGCCTTGTGTATGATATTACTTATTGTAACGTGCAT
The DNA here is from genome assembly GCA_951394345.1 of Salicornia ramosissima. Classification (NCBI taxonomy): domain Eukaryota; kingdom Viridiplantae; phylum Streptophyta; class Magnoliopsida; order Caryophyllales; family Amaranthaceae; genus Salicornia; species Salicornia ramosissima. Next base: position 36,918,918 of record OX596233.1, on the reverse strand, counting down.
TAGATTTGTTAGTTACAAAAACAATAATTGTAACTGACAAATTTAAGGCCAGTTACAATAGGGGTGTTACAATTAATGATTTTTTTACTAGTGTACGTTAGTTAAGTTCAAATGCAATTAAAAAAATAAAAAATAAAAATAAGAGGGAATTAGGAACTGTTTCTTTGGACTGAATTTTGCTGAACGGAAATTTTATTTTTTTATATTTCCAATTTTTTAATTTTTTTTCTTATTATTTTTTTAATTTGAATATTTTTTATTTAAATTATAAATTATTTTAAAAAACGATCCGATTAGTCCCGATTTGCGTTTCCGATTTGCCTCAATTTGCACTTATTTATATATATGTCAAAAAATGCTCTCTCAAGGTTTTACGTGTCATTTTAACCCTTAAGATTCAAATTTGATGTCGAAATTTGAAAAAAAAACTAGATTCACCCAGATTTACGATCCTAATTAATTCGCCTTGATTTCCGCCATTAATCTATGTGTCAAAAAATTTCTCTCTCAAGGTTTTATGCGGGTTATTTTAACACTGAAGAGTCAGATTTGATGTCGAAATTTGAAAAAATGACCCGATTAGCCCCGATTTACGTTCCTGATTTGCCTCGATTTGCGCGCATTAATTATGAATAAAAAAAATTCTCTCAAGGTTTTACAGGTCATTTTAACCCTTATGGGTTCGATTTAAGTTCGGAATTTACAAAAAACGACCCGATTAGCCTTGATTTGAAAATAATAACTAATGACGTTAGTATTGAGTTAGCAGTAATGGCGTTCTGGCAAGAAAAGTCAGTCGAAAATCATCGCCGAAAAATCTACCAGAAAAGTCACCAGAAAAGTCACTTGGAAACCGTCTTGGAAAAATTGACCGAAAACGATCACCGGAAAAACTGGCCGGAAAAATGTTGTCGGAAAAGTCGGAGAGAAAAACGCCGATTAAAAATTAATAACAATGAAAAGAAATATAAATAATAATACCAACTAAAGTTAACGTCGTTACCTGAAATTAACGTTTCATCATTAAATTGGATATATATCATTACCGATGCTAAATTGATGGGTACCTCTGAGAAAGTTGGGAAAAAGTGGGTACACCTCAGAAAATGCAAAAACACATGGGTACTAGTGAGAAAACCCTTTATGCTTTCTTTGTTTAATCTTCAATCTATGTTTGTAATTTACCTTCAATCTCCTTTTAAATTTTTTTTTTGGAATTTGTTGATTTTTTTTCTTCTTTAATCTAGTGTTTTTAGTGTTGATTTTTGCTTCATCTTTCCTTTGATCATGTTTTTACTTAGTGAGTAGCTCTTTCTCACTAAGGTTGGGTGAAACTCAATCATTTATGCTTATGAATTTTATTGCTAGTATTAATGGTCTTGAGGATTGATGTTGGTTGTTAGATCAAAACTTAAATTTATTTAAACACCTCGAAAATATAGGTTTTTACATAAATTGGGGCTCCATGACCTTCTAACCAAAGTTCATGGAGTATTAATTAGCTTTCCTCCATCAAACCTCTTGATTATCTTGGGTGATTGGTATTTTAGTTTGATCGATATTGAATCTATATAAACACCTCGAGATATATGTTTTTATATAAATTTGGGGTTTCATAACCTTCCAACCAAAGTTTTTGAAGTTATGATAGGATTAATTTCATCAATCGCTTACGTTTTCAATATTAGTGTATAAAGTTCATGTTCATAAGTATATTTTGGTTGCGGAGGATCCTAACCTTGGTGATTTTCCCCATTTATTTTTCTCGATTTTTTTTTATCTACTTTCTCCATTATTTTCTTCTTCGAACTAGCTTAATTACATTGTATTAATTCGGTGATTACCACCGGTCCCTGAGGATTTGACCCTCGCTTACCTTATACTTGTGTAAGGATTTAGCTTGGGATTTTCTAGATTACCACCGGTCCCTGTCTCATCTCACAGCGGAGAGAGTAAAATCCTGTCTCATTTCCCATCGGATAAGTTAAAAATTTGTTTTATCAAATATAGAATAAAACAATACCTTATTTAAGAAAAAAATTAGAACTATTGGTATCAACATATAAGTCGCATCTCGTGCATCGTCCGGCCATAAAATAGTTGTAATAATACGTATTATTACTTCCAAAGATTAGTAGAATTTGGGGTAATAGGTTTTTTTCTTTTAAAAAAAAATAAAATAATACTTCATTCGTTTCAAAAGAAATACTTCTTTTGTTTCTAATTATTCGCAATAATTACCATAATTGGGTATAGCCTTTTATTTGCACCAAATGTTTTGTCATATTTTTTTCCAATTATTTACAACTATGCCATTATTTTATTTATTTTGTCAGTACTTTATCCATTTGTCATATTTTCTAACCAATTACAACACCCCCTTTTCTTTTATTCAAATTTTGTCTTGGGTTTTGTGATTTTGAGTTTGTTGCAAGTAATCGGAAACGAAGGAAGTACAATAGTTTCCATTTTTAGTTGTTTCGAAATAAATGCAAATGTATTTTTTGCCTTCTATGGCAAGCATTTTAAGAGGAGTTTACTATTTTACTCCTACTAAAAAAAAATGAGCAACACCTAACCTTTTCCTTTTTCCTTTTGGGTCCCCATTTTCGCTCTCCAATAATCTTAACTTATCACTCTTAACTTTTTCTAATTACCCAACTTCAAAAATTGCCTAGGAGTCCGTGCCCATAAAATTGTTGCGTTTTTTTTTTTTTTTAAATGGACGAAGTATGATAGATGAGAGTATACTAGGTTCATATTGTAATGTTTGGATTCGCCCAAAATCCAAATGCAGCGAAGTTGGGCCTTTTGGAATGTTTGGATTGTAAAATAGATATCTGTACAAATAAGCTTTCTGAACTTCTGGTCTACTGATCTATTGATTGTATTGGGTTTCTTGTGATTTATTGCGTATATCGTTAACAAAATTACAAAAATGGTTTTGGGAATATGTTTTGATACAATTTTGCTAAATTGTACAGTAATAAGTTACTAAATAACCCTAGCTCGTTTTCATGAAAAAAAAAAATACTATGATACAAATTGTAATAACGCTTATGTGGTTAATTAGTGCGTTGCTACGTACCATACCAGTATAAAATAAACAACCACGGAGTACAAAACAATTACTGCAAGTGCCCAATGAACTTAAGCTAGCAAACACTAACATACAACAACGCGTTTTTGGTGCAATTGGTCGCACCATTAAGTAATGGTGCGGCGTGCGCTGATAGACAGGGGGTTACAAAGTTAATTTTTGTATGGGGTTACAAAGTCTTTGTAACTCCATACATATACTTTGTAACCCCAACTTTGTAACCCCATTTAAATATTTTGTAACTCATTTAACAATTTGTAACCCCACTTAAAGACTTTCTAAACCTAAAAACACTTTGTAACCCTACTTTGTAACATCACTTAAACACTTTGTAACCCCAAAAAACACTTTGCAACCCCAAAAATAAACTTTGTAACCCCACTTAAACTTTGTAAACTAAAAAAACACACTTCATAACTCAAAAAATCACTTCGTAACCCCAAAAACACTTTGTGACTCCAAAAAAACACTTTGTAACCCCACTTAAACAAAAAAAAAAACCATTTGTAACATCACTTTATAACACTAAAATATACTTTGTAACCCCAATTTAGCATTTTGTAAAAAAAAAAAATACTTTGTAACCTCAAAAACACTTTGTAACTCTAAAATAACACTTTGTAATTCCAAAAAATACATTGTAACCCTAGTTAAAAAAACACTTTGTAACTCCAAAAAAACACTTTGTAACCCCACTTAAACCAAAAAAACCTTTGTAACCTCATTTTATAACCCCAAAAAATACTTTTTAACCCCACATAAACAATTTATAACCCCAAAAACACTTTGTAACCCCAAAAACTCTTTGTAACTCGAAATAACAGTTTGTAACCCCACTATAACTCCAAAAATAACACATTATAATCCCAAAAAATACATTGCAACCCCACTTAAACATTTTGTAACCCCCAAAAATACTTTTTAACCCCACTAAAAACTTTATAACCCCTAAAAACATCCGCATCATTTAAAACAATGCAGCTGGCCGCACGGTTTTCAAACCATGCGCTGCATATAAGAATTTGTCAACATACAAGTGATAGTGTGATTCAACGATACAAGTAAAATTAAGGATATCTACAAAATCAAATACTTGTGACATTCAATAATTATTATATTCAATTAAGGATAAGCGATGGAAAATCACCCATTGATAAGATCATAGGACGAACCAATTTT